>KE527549.1:0-23281 GCA_000441915.1 Genlisea aurea | reverse complement strand
ATTTATTTTATTTACGAAATAAAATTTCCGACAAACACTTACCAGTGTTTCTGCTCTAACATGTGAGTGAGGAATTATTTATCAAGCCAAAAAACGTTGCGTACATGGAAAAAAAATGTACCATAAAGAATTAGAAAACAAAATGCAGTTAAGAGAAATGAAAAGCGTATTTCTCATCCAAAGATACGATTTTGTGAAATGGGGGGGTTTGTGTGGTATTCATTAATTTAGCTACTTTTGGCGTTATATGAACCGTAGATATATCGTCAGTTTTTTTATTTTATACAGAATTGTGTGGTTTTTTTAAAGGTGACTGACATAGGCCTCTCTATAAAGCTAGGCTGAAGATCTGAAAAAAGAGTATTATTTATTGCCCGCCCTAATCCCTACGACCTATGGGCTTGGAATTCATGGCGATGGATTCGCGGTCCGGTAAGTGGCTGGGACTGGTGGCCGCCATCTGGGTGCAATCTATTTCCGGCAACAACTACACCTTCTCCAACTACTCGGATGCTCTCAAACTCATCATGGCCCTCACTCAACTACAGTTGAACACTCTCTCCGTCGCCAAGGACGTCGGGAAAGCCTTCGGTCTTCTCGCCGGAATCGCCTCCGACCGACTATCCACCCCCGCCATCCTCCTCATCGGCTCTATCGAAGGATTCGTCGGCTACGGCGCGCAATGGCTCGTCGTCAGCGGCCGTATTCCACCTCTTCCGTATTGGACTGTAAGTGTGTAGTTAGCTTCAACTTTTCACGGTGCCGTATTTTTTTAATCTCTGTTGCAGATGTGTATTTTCATGTGTATGGGAGGGAACAGCACGACATGGATGAACACGGCAGTTTTAGTCACGTGTATTCGGAATTTCCGAAAAAATCGGGGCCCAGTTTCGGGGATTCTCAAGGGTTTCGTTGGGTTGAGCACCGCCATATTTACGGATCTGTGTTCTGCTTTGTTTTCAAGCGATCCGGCCAAGTTTCTCCTTATGCTGGCGATTGTTCCGTTTTTCGTTTGCCTCACCGCCGTGGCCTTCCTCAGGGAATCTCCTCCTCCGTCGTCATCAGAAATGGCGGAGACCAAGTACTTGGGCATAATCAACGCCCTCTCCGTTGTAATCGCTCTATACTTGTTAGCCTTCGACGTCTCCGGCACTCACAATCGTCTAATTTCTCAAGTCTTCGCCGCCGTCCTCCTGATCCTCCTCCTCTCCCCGCTTTCAATCCCTATCCACATCGCCGTCCGAGAATTCCTCCGCTCCGACGTCAAGCGAAGCGCGACGGAGCCGTTACTGGTCACCGTCTCCGTCGCGAAGCCTGAAACTCAAGCGCGCGTGGAGGCGCGTGGCCCAGTTCTGGGAGAAGACGACCACACGGTTAGGGAGGCGCTGATGAGTCTGGATTTCTGGATCTTGTTCTCGTCGTTTCTATGCGGCGTGGGAACGGGTCTGGCAGTGATGAACAATATGGGTCAAATCGGTGCGGCTCTCGGGTACAAAGATGTTTCCATATTCATCTCACTGATGAGCATCATGGGATTTTTTGGGCGGATCGTTTCCGGGTCGGCATCGGAGTTCTTCATCAAGTAAGTTTTTCTTTTCCTCCCCCACGGCCGTTGGTTTTCTTCGAATATAATAATATTTTTGATGCGCTCACGAAACACGTGGTGTCACTACTTTGTTGGGATGGAACACAAAAATTAATAAATTATAAAACTGTAGATGTGGATGGTTGAATGACATGTGATATTATTATATAGTAGTATTATCTTTTTTGATAAGTATATAGTATTATCTTGAGTTGCACTATATAATATTAATATTGCATTAATGTACACAGGCAAGGAGGAATGGCGAGGCCAGCATGGAATGCGGCATCGCAGATCCTGTTGGCTTTGGGGTACATGGCGATGGCGACTGGGGTGGCGGGATCGCTGTATATCGGATCCACGGTGGTAGGTTTCTGCTACGGCGTTCGCCTGGCCGTGACGGTGCCCACGGCATCGGAGCTTTTCGGGCTGAAATACTACGGCCTCATCTACAACATTCTCATTCTCAATCTCCCTCTTGGCTCCTTCATTTTCTCCGGCCTCCTGGCCGGTAACATCTACGACGCCATGGCCACGCCCACTGCCGACGGAGGCAACGTATGCGTCGGGGTGCATTGTTACCGGCTGGTTTTCGTGGTGATGGCGATTGGTTGTGTGGTAGGGTTTGCGCTGGACGTGTGGCTCTGGATGAGGACCAAGGGAGTTTACCGGAAGATTTACGCCCTCGCCAAATCCCAGCTAAGCTAAACTAGGAAGGAGATTCCGTCTGTGTGTGTGTATTATTATCAATTATATATATTCGGAGATTATTTTTATTTTTGTGAAATTATAAATCAAACAATTATGAATTATTATTCTGTTTGATGATTGGATAAAATATGATTTATTTACTAATGTGAGTAAATGGATGATTAATTTTGACCGAAACCTGATTATTCGAATTATTGTAAATATAAATAAAATATATTTATTTAATAGCTGCGTCGACAGGGGCAGCATTTAATAATGAGCGCGACATCCAGCGCTAACTATGCAGGACACTTTACAATTCAAAACTCACCATCCACCGTCCGATTACACTCCGACGGTCGAGATCGTTTGATGGATATTAAATGCTTTCACCGGCCATTCTTCCCTCTTCTATTCTCCCCCCTCATTCACTCAGTGCCCAAGCGGAGCTCGTTTCGTCGTCGCCCATCTTCTCTTTCGCTTTTTTGGCGAGTCCTTTTTCTCTTTTATGTGTTTCTGAGGAGGAGGGAGGGAATGAGGGAGTTCAGAGGGTGGAAAGAAATTTGTGGTGGTTGGGGGTTTCTGTTTTCCGCGTTTTGTTTCTTGTCTTTCAATGTGGAGGTTTCCTGTTTAGGATCAATGGGTTCAATCGGCATTTCTTATGGCGATAAGGGTTCTGTGTTTTGTGGGATAAAATCTGATGGCTCACATCTCGCCGACTGTTACGGTTCAAATCCTGCTATCGTCCACGCCACTCCGAAACGGTCCCCTTTTCTTGGCTTGACCGGTGGGAGTGGGTTCGTTTGCGGGCTCTTAATGGGTTCGAATCACCCCATCTGCTGGGGTAGCAACGAATTCATCCCAATGGGAGTGCCCCTCAGACTCGGTTTACCCTCCGAGTACTTAGAAATTAGCGCCGGAGATAACCACGTCTGTGGCCTCAGAAAACCCTTGGTGGGTAATCTCAGAAACATCTCGTTAGTCGATTGTTGGGGCTATAACATGACCAACAGATACACATTTGACGGCAAGATCCAGTCAATCTCAGCCGGTTCCGTTTTCAGCTGCGGTTTATTTTCTCAGAACAGAAGCGTCTTCTGTTGGGGTGATGAAACATCGAGCGATGTCATAGCCCTAGTCCCTAAACACCTCAAATTCCGAAAAATTTCCGCTGGCGGATACCACGTCTGTGGCATTATGGTGGGCGTTCTCTCTAAAGTTGCCTGTTGGGGTAGAAGTTTAGATCTTCAGGAACAGATTTCACTCGCTTATGATTCTTCGTTGAGTGGGCAAGTGAATGTGGATGTAGCCCCCGACGATTCAATGCTGTCTGTCGTCGGTGGTAAATTTCATGCCTGTGGTGTGAGAAGTTACGACAGAAACGTGGTGTGTTGGGGTTACAGTGTCGAGAGAAGTACTCCTCCCCCGAGTGGGGTGAAGCTTTATGAAATCGCCGCTGGTGATTATTTCACATGTGGGATTTTAGTTCAGAAATCGTTGTTGCCTCTGTGTTGGGGCGTGGCTTTCCCATCTGCTCCTCCTTTGCCGATATCTCCTGGCGAATGTCGAACCACGGCTTGTTCTTCGGGTTTCTACGAGTCCAAGAATCTCACTTGCAGCTCTCCCGGTGCTCACTTCTGTTTGCCCTGCACTGCCGCCTGTCCTGAAGAAATGTACGAAGTTTTGCAGTGTGGTTTATCCGGCGACCGGCAATGCAGCTATAATTGCTCCATCTGCGCTTCCAAAGAGTGCTCCTTATCTTGCTCTGGTTCTTCTTTTTCCACCTCCGGAAATAAGAATGACAGTAGTAGTAGCGGGAAGTACTACTGGTCGTTCCAAGTTCCGATCATCGTTGCGGAGGTGTCGTTTGCAGTTTTGGTGGTGAGCGCGGTGTCGTTCATCGCAGTTTTCTACGTTCGGTACAAGCTGCGTGAGTGCAGGTGCAGCGTGAAGACAACGAGGAGGAACAGCGTGAACGGGGGGGGTTCTTCCCTGTCCAAGAGAACGGTGAAGCCGCTGGATGAGTTGAAAATTCAGCGAGCTCGGATGTTCACCTACGAGGAGCTGGAAGCTGCGACGGACGGATTCAAAGAAGAATCCCTGGTGGGAAAGGGCAGCTTTTCGTGCGTCTTCAAAGGGATCCTCAAGGATGGAACCACGGTTGCGGTGAAGAGAGCCATCGTGTCGCTTGATCTGAAGAAGAATCTGAAGGAGTTCCACACCGAACTGGACCTCCTGTCGCGTTTGAACCACGCCCACCTGCTTAACCTGCTGGGTTACTGCGAAGACGGAGGGGAGAGGCTGCTGGTCTACGAGTTCATGGCTAACGGTTCACTGCACCACCACCTGCACGGCGAGAACAAGGAGCTCAGGGAGAAGCTCGATTGGGTGAAACGAGTCACCATCGCCGTACAGGCAGCTCGTGGGATCGAATACCTCCACGGCTACGCCTGCCCGCCCGTCATCCACCGGGATATCAAGTCCTCCAACATCCTCATCGACGAGGAGCACAACGCCCGTGTTTCGGATTTCGGGCTGTCCTTGCTCGGACCCGCCAACAGCAGCTCCCCTCTGGCTGAACTCCCCGCCGGCACGCTCGGCTACCTGGATCCCGAGTACTACAGGCTTCACTATCTGACCACGAAATCCGACGTGTACAGCTTCGGAGTGCTGCTTCTGGAAATTCTGAGCGGGAGGAAGGCCATCGATCTGCAGTACGAGGAAGGCAACATCGTGGAGTGGGCGGTTCCGTTGGTGAAATCGGGGGACGTGGAAGCGATCCTGGATCCGAACCTGAAACCGCCGGCTGAGCTTGAGGCGGTGAAGCGGATCGCCAACGTGGCGATCAAGTGCGTGAGGATGAGGGGGAAGGAGAGGCCGTCGATGGATAAGGTGACGACGGCGTTGGAGAGGGCGCTGGCGTTGTTGATGGGAAGTCCGTGCAACGATCAGCCCATTTTGCCGACGGAGGTGGTGCTGGGGAGCAGCCGGTTGCATCAGAAGTCGTCGCGACGGTATCGATCGAATTCGGAGACGGATGGTGGGGAGGGGGATGATCAGAGGATCGAGTTCAGGGCGCCGTCCTGGATCACGTTTCCGAGCGTGACGTCGTCGCAACGGAGGAAGTCGTCCGTGTCGGACGAGGAGGTGGAGGGGGGGAGGAACAGTGAAATGAGAGGAGGGAATAACGGCGGCGGGGGGTTGATAATAAGCGGGAGCACGGAGGAGGAGGAGGAGGAGGAGGAAGAGGAAGAGATAGGACCGGCGTCGCCGCAGGAGCATTTGTTCTTGCAGCATAATTTCTGACTGACTGACCGACTGAATTGTTGGGTTGGATTGGACCGCGGCCCACTTATTGTTGTGCTTGTACAGTAGTAGGCTGGTTGGTTTTTTCATGGAATTCAAATGACATACAGTTTTTTTTTTTATATGAACATACGTACATGCAATTATTTTTAAATTTTTTTTTTAAAGAAAAACACATTTATTATTTAATAATTTATTTGTTATGATGTCGAGAATAAAATCATGAGAGGAGTTGAAATAAATATAAAGGGGGGATGATTGTGTATGTTGACACATGAACTTTACTCCAATGATTCTGCTTTGCATGCAAATATCACTCAATAGTCAGTCAATTCACTCGTTTTAATAAAGGAGTTATTAAAATATCAAATTAAATAATACAGTAAGCAATCAATGTGAAGGCTCGCAATATAGGATCAAATTATAAAATACTTACAACAGACAGGGGGGGTTTAGGGTACCCCCGCTAAACTAGTAATTTAATTTTGATTCTATGCTAAACCCTAACCTAATGAATGTGTGTTTGTTTGTGTTCCAGAATTTGAAAAAGAAGTCATTCCCATGCCGAAGAAAATTCCCAATCATTAAAATGCTTTTTTTCTTTTTTTAGGTTAAAAGAAGTTATCCTTTTGCTTTTATAAATAATTTTGTGTGAATTTTAAAGTGGACAAAAAAGACTGCCAAAGTTTTGTACGCATCCATCATAAGCTTAGTAAGAAAACAAGACAAGTCGAATCTACGATATACCAAGATTATGATTGCGATGCCCACTCAACAAAACATTGCATTATTATTTTACTCATGTAATAAAAAATGTGGGTATTTGGGCCAGAATTTGGAAATCGAGCCCAACGAAAAAAACAAAAGGCCCATTGCCCAATATAGTGGGTGGGGGCACGTGATTAAAGCGACTTTTCTTTCTTCAACACATCCATAAAGCGAACATCTTCTTACATCACGCCTCTTTCCAAAATCATTCCCTTTGTTGCCCTCCACACTTCACACTTCCACATACATATAATTCCTCTTTTCCAATTAAAAATTAAAATTAATTCCTCTTTTCCAATTTATAGTGAAAAAAAATTGCTGTTCAAATTGAAAATAAACAACAGCATCAGCATCCATCTCATTTGCAAAATATATACAAAATTAAATAATAATAATATGAAATTTCGATTGTAAAACAAAAGCGCCAGCTAGTTGTGTCACAGTTTCAGTCCCCTCTTCTCCCAACAACTCCTGCATATAAATACAGCATATTCGTATCGAAACCTCTACTTGAAAACAATTAAATGGAAGCTATGACGAATTCCGACAAGGCGGCCATCATCGGAAGCTATGTCGAAGTCGATGAGAAACCGCGGAGGGGCGCCAAGTCTAGACTCTCCAATGTCTTCTGGCATGGAGGTTCCGCTTACGACGCATGGTTCAGTTGCGCTTCCAACCAAGTAAGTCGCACTTTCTATAGTCAGTCATAGTCGGTCAGCGATCGTAATTTCGAGAAACCAAACACACAGGTGGCTCAAGTGCTTCTTACGCTGCCCTACTCATTTTCTCAACTGGGAATGGCGTCGGGGATCGCGTTTCAACTCTTCTACGGCGTAATGGGAAGCTGGACGGCGTACCTGATAAGCGTACTCTACGTCGAATATCGAACCAGAAAGGAGCGAGAGAAAGTCGATTTCCGGAATCACATCATTCAGGTTCGTTCCAACGATCATTCAAAACGTACTTACATACGTAGTCTTAGGCAGACAATTTCAAAAATATGAAAACATACATACATACAGTGGTTTGAGGTTCTGGATGGGCTCCTGGGAAAGCACTGGAGAAACGTGGGATTAGCCTTCAACTGTACATTTCTCCTCTTTGGATCAGTCATACAACTCATAGCCTGCGCCAGGTGGTTAACTAAAATTAACATTTCTGCCTATACAAATTACAAATACAATGAACTCAAGTAGTAGTAACTAACGAAACGAAACGAAACGCAGCAACATCTACTACATAAACGATAATTTGGACAAGAGGACGTGGACGTACATCTTCGGAGCATGTTGCGCCACGACGGTCTTCATCCCCTCGTTCAGAAATTACAGGATTTGGTCATTCCTGGGCTTGCTCATGACCACTTACACTGCCTGGTATCTCACCATCGCTTCCATTCTACACGGCCAGGTAATCCTAATTCCTCCTAATGGCTTGCTTTTCTACATTACACTGCCTGGTATGGCATTCATTATTGGGTTTGTACTTTGTAGGTGGAGGGAGTGAAGCACAGTGGCCCTGCGAGAGTGGTGCTGTACTTCACGGGAGCTACCAACATTCTGTACACATTTGGGGGACATGCTGTCACCGTGTAAGAGAGAATTTAGTTAGGGTTTGTTTATCCATTGAACTGATCATCGGAAGGGCAATACGGACATTGACTGTGACGAATCCATTTTTGTCCCCAAGTGTCGTGTCCCTCTCAATCAGTGATCAGTCTGTTTCCTATTTTACCCTTTTACTCACGCGTGCTTCTTCCTCTTCTTCTTCGTGGGCTCTGGGCTGGCAGGGAAATAATGCATGCGATGTGGAAGCCCCAGAAGTTCAAGGCTATTTACCTTTATGCCACTCTGTACGTGATGACGTTGACACTGCCCTCCGCGTCGGCCGTTTACTGGGCTTTCGGCGATTTACTTCTCAACCATTCCAACGCTTTTGCTCTTCTGCCCAGATCCATTTTCAGGGACGTAGCCGTCATTTTGATGCTCATTCACCAGGTAAACCGTAAAACTAAAACAAAACAAAACCCCTTCTCCTCTACATTTTGATTTTGGGATTATTTTGCAGTTTATAACGTTCGGGTTCGCCTGTACGCCGCTCTACTTCGTATGGGAGAAGCTCATCGGAATGCACCAATGCAAGAGCCTCTGCAAGAGGGCCGCCGCGCGCTTGCCGGTGGTGGTTCCGATTTGGTTCTTGGCCATCATCTTTCCCTTTTTCGGCCCCATCAATTCCACGGTCGGATCGTTGCTCGTCAGTTTCACCGTCTATATCATTCCCGCCTTAGCCTACTGCTTCACCTTCCGATCGCCGTCGGCGCGTGAGGTAACGATATTACTTTTTTTTTTGTTTTGTTAAGGAGATGAGTGTGAAGAAGGGGGTTTGGGTTTTTGTTTGGGGGGTTGACAGAATGCGGTGGAGCAGCCGAGCAAGTATTTGGGAAGATGGGCCGGCGCGTACCTGATCAACACTTTCGTGGTCGGGTGGGTTTTCGTTGTCGGGTTCGGGTTTGGAGGATGGGCCAGCATGACCAATTTCGTTCACCAAATCGACACCTTCGGACTCTTCACCAAGTGCTATCAGTGTCCAACGCCGCCCCACGCCTCCTCTCCGTTGGCGCAACCCGCTTACGCGCCGCCTCCGTCTCATCTTCCCTGAGACTAATTAATTAATTAATTATAGCTGTTTGGTTGCTCGCGCCTCTCTCTTTCTCCATCATATCTAACTCCCATTCCCATCATATTTAGTTGAAATCTGGATTGCATTGCATTTATAAATTATAACACGCCCAAAAGATTCCAAATTTCCAATAATTTTCACTATTTAGTATTTACCATCAACATTCAACAATCTGGGCACATTATAAATGGGCCTTTTATCTCATTTCGACTGGAACAATCCCCACTCACTTCTTGGGCCTTCTATCTCAGACCCACCATATTCGGTTTCTTCGATATACACATAATTAAATAAGACATTCTAAAATTAATTTTATCGCTAGTGGATGTTTTTTAATGTATATTATATATATGGGCTTTTCAATTGTCTGGGCTTCTAATAATAGTCATACAAGGTTGGATCTTGAAGCGGGCTTTTCAATTGAGTGGGTGGGCTATTTGGTTCATATTTGACAAACCCCACGTTTTTTTTCCTTTCTTCAAAAGTTCCTTTTGAATGAATGTTTGTACGAGACGCGGCGATTTCAGGGGTAACAACAACCGCGAGTTTGGCGAGGAAACTTGTCCGGTGCTGCGGATGAAGATTCGCTGTAAATACTACCCTCTATTCTCAATGAATTGGATTTTACTCTATCATTGTTTCATTTTATTTTTCGGGATTATTGTGTTTCGTTCTATCTGTATCGCTGGGCTAGTCTTGAATTGAAATCGAATTTGGTTATGTTCGGGCGCGCTTGATTTGGAAATTGGAATTATATGTTTCTCTATTCCATTTTTTTCATTTGGTATGGACTGCTTAAAAGGATTCAGTTGTATGGACGAAAATGCCGTGCCAAATTTGAGCCCTTGCAAATTTGTAGTTCCTTAGAGAGCTTAACTGACAATAGATAATTAGATATATGCTGGAGAAGCATATTGGGTTTTTACACGTTGAGTCCTTACACTAGACCTCGAACAACTGCATTGTTCTGTCATGTGAAATTCTGTTAAGAATTAAAGCCTATAATTCCCGTTTTATTAGGACATCCAGTTTTCATCATTCCAGTAGTGTTCGCTTCATCTTGCTCCCATTTAATCATTCTTTTATTCAACTAATCGAGTAGAGAGACTTAATTAAACATCCTATACCTTTATGGTTGTTTTAATGATCCTGCTTGCAATTTGCATAATCAGAGGAATGTGGAATTTCATCCGAGCTAACCACAATTATTGTATTTTTGGATTGATTTTCAGTAAGTTGAACCAGTGGAGCAGATTCATGGATAAAATGGAGCTTCACTACAGGCCATGGATAAACTTCAAAATTGGTCATTTCTAGGTAACATAAAAAAAAAGTGTCTTCTTTCCTGACAAATACAAAAGCCAAGAAGATCATTATACGTTATTCAAAATGTACAACATGACAAACAAATTGGTCGTGTATTTTACCTGTAAAGTTAGAGTCACAGCAGACACAACATGTTATTTAGCAGTTTCATATGTTTATCTTTACTCTAGGTCTTGCTTGAAGGGCATCGTTATATAATCTCAATCAAGCTTCAATACCCAAGTACGGTGATAAAATTCATCTCTGATAAAGGTACTTTCTATTTCCTTTTATTGCACTAATTTTTTCAGAATTCTAGCTAGGAAACTCCATTATATCTTAATTTTAGATGCTTCCCAAACTAATTTCTAGTAGGGATGAATTCATAATCCAAACATTATGTTTCCTTTTGGATTCTGAACACCAAACATTCTAAGTTTGACTTCATACCGCTATACAGTATCCTTCATACTGTATACTGCTATGCAAGCTTCGAAACGTTAGGATACTTCATAATAATCGGTGTTAATTAAAAGGTTTTTCTTTTTTCATTACTATGGGCTAATAAACTCCGGTGAATGGTGATCCCCCATTGGAGAGAATGCCCTTGGCCAAACGCAATACAATTGTCCTGGAAAACGTGCTCTATTTTTTTAATATATTTTTATAAAAGCCACATTCCACGGTGAAACCGAGGCTTCCCTCGTGTCCACCGTCGGATCAAAACCCGTAAAAACCTGCAGTTCGTGGTTGTTTTTCTCTTATCTTGTTTTTTCACCTACCTCAACCGGTTGTAGCTTTCTCACTCGATCCACGCCATAAAGTTAAATCCTTTTTTTCTGCCCGGTCCCAAAGCTCGAGTGTTTGGTATATTTAGTCAATCTGCTTGCCTCTTCCGGTGAGTTTTGAATTGTTATTCTTGTTGCGGGGTTTTGCTTTTTTTTCTGATCATTTTGTGTCGTTTATGGTTGTTCTTGATAAACCCTAGTCAATATTTGTAGAAAAGTTGTTTTTTACACAATTTATTTTGACGTTCAGTGCTGGGCAATTGTGGACGAGGGTTGCTGCAATCGGTTGTTTTGTTGTTTTCCTAGATGGGAAATGTATGGAGTTTGATGGGTTATTATGAGTTGCTTCTCGGCTTCGTCATTGTTGAATAGTGCAATATTGCTTTTTTTTTTTTATTTTTGGTATTTAAACTACTGTTATAGTGATATGCAGGGTTTGGGGAAATGAGTTTGCATAATAACTAACTATTTTACTGTCGTGTATGTCTATTGCGTTTGAATTGTTTGTAGGGGAAGGTTTTGTCCTAACGGACGCTTGCTATTTTAGAGACTTGCTGATTTTACTTATTCTTGTTTTCCTAAGAAGTGATGGTTATGCATTTCTAATTCATCCTTTTTTGCTGTTTTTTAGTTTCTATTTCTGTTTGTTGAGTGATTACCTAGTGAGCCTGCGTCGTTTCAGTAAATTGAAGAAATTATAGAATCAGCTTCTAGTGATGGAAAATGATATTGAGATCACTAAGGATGGTGACCTAGAGAAGGAGAAGGCTGCTGAAAGTGAAGTATTGGATCCAATGTTTGAGGAAAGCAGCCAGTTGAATTCCAACGAATCAAAAGAAGACTTGGATGATGATGAAGTATTCGAAGAGGCAATTGAGGCAGAATATCCACCTGGAAATGCTGAACTAATTGCTTCCTTGCAGAATGACACGAGGGATTCAAATATTAGTTGTGAACTAACAAGGTCCGATGAGGAGACTGGTAATGCGGTTGAGTGTCTGAGTTCAGATGATTCTGCAAAAACAATTGAACTTGCTATTCCTAAAGAGAATGATGATGGGAGTCATTTAGCTGATCCGAAAGTTGATGAAAATGAGGGAAATGATCGGATCGAACAGAGTGATATCAAACAAGAAGACATCACTGTGCAAGAGGACGAAACCAAATTTGAGGAAGTCATAGAAAATGATGCTTTTGACGGTAAGACTGAGAATCTGAAAAATGGAAATGACATTAATGAAAATTTGAACAGGTCTATTGAATATCCTGATGATGTCATGCCTTACAAGTTCAGTTACGTCGAAGCATTGAAATCCAAGAATTCTAAATTTGCAGATACAGGAACTAGAGAGTTTATCCTTGAGACATCAGATAGTGGAGAAGCAACTGATCCAGAGATGCTTGAGAAGGAAAAAATTCTTGAGGTTCAAGAATTTGTCGATTCAAATGGAGTCGAAGGGCCTGATATTGATGTTCATGTTACTGAGAATGGTTCATCCAATCGTGAAGAACTGGGAAGTATTCATACTGGTTTGGAAGAACAAAAAAGTGAAGTATCCGCTGAAAATGAAGGCGGAGTTGAGCTAAAAGAAAATGAAGCACACACAAGAATAGACTCTATCTCCAATGCGGATGATCTGGTTGAGGAAGAGAAGGATGAGGCAATAATTTCTCAGCATGAGCTGGACAAAAACAGCATTTTGCAAGATAATGGAGACCATATTCCAAACTCAGATAAGCAAAAAGAAAATGATGCACACCTAAGGATGGACTCAAACTCCAATGTGGATGATAATACTCTGGCTTCTCAACATCAGCCTGGTAAGAATGGCAATGCGCAAGAAGAGGGTCATTCTGAACTCAATGGAGTCCATATTGAAAACTCAGCTAATTTTTGTGAGGTTCTACAGAAAGAGGATGGGGAAAAGAATTCAAGGGAATCAGATGTAGCTTCTAACCATGAGAATGGAATCAAAGAGAAGTCTGATATTACTAGTTCTCATTCTTCGAGACCTGAGGATGCTGGTGCTAAATCACAGAAACCAGTTGGAGTTGTAGATGAACAGAAATATTCTGTTGGTCAGTCTTCTGATGATAGAACCTTGAGTCATGCTCCTTCACTGCCTGGACCTTCTTCTCAAAGTAGGGAACTTGGATCTACATCTCGAGCAGATACTTCTAGAACTAATGCTAACTCAGGAACTCCGACTCGCCCAGCTGGCCTTGGGCGTAGTGCTCTATTATTGGAACCATCTTCTCGGATTGTCCATCAGCCTCAAGTTAATGGAACTGTTTCTGCAGCCCAGAATCAGGTTGTTGAAGATCCTACAAATGCTGCGGATGCTGAAGAGTATGATGAAACCCGTGAAAAACTTCAGATGATTCGCGTCAAATTTCTGCGTCTTGCTCACAGACTTGGTCAGACTCCGCATAATGTTGTTGTGGCTCAGGTATTGTACAGATTAGGTTTGGCCGAGCAGCTTCATGGAAGAAGAGGGGAACGAGTTGCTGCATTTAGCTTCGATCGTGCAAGTGCTGTGGCCGAGCAGCTTGAAGCGGCTGGACAAGAGCCTTTGGATTTTACATGCACGATTATGGTTCTTGGGAAATCAGGGGTCGGCAAAAGTGCAACTATAAATTCAATATTCGATCAAGCTATGTTCAACACTGATGCTTTTCAGATGGGGACGAAGAGGGTTCAGGATATCGTCGGTGTTGTGCAAGGAATCAGAGTAAGAGTGATCGACACACCCGGACTTCTTCCATCTTGGTCTGATCAGCGCCAGAACGAGAAGATCCTTCGGTCTGTCAAGAGGTTTATCAAGAAAACTCCTCCCGACATCGTTTTGTATCTCGACAGGCTAGATATGCAGTGCAGGGATTTCGGAGATATGCCGTTGCTGAGTACCATAACAGAGATATTTGGGGCGTCCATATGGTTCAATGCAATTGTTGTTCTCACTCATGCTGCATCAGCTCCACCTGAAGGCCCCAACGGTACCACGACGAGTTATGATATGTTTGTCACTCAGAGGTCGACCGTCGTTCAGCAAGCCATACGAAATGCTGCTGGTGATGCTCGATTGATGAATCCGGTTTCTTTGGTAGAAAATCACTCGGCTTGCAGAACGAATAGAGCCGGGCAGAGGGTGTTGCCCAATGGGCAAGTCTGGAAGCCACACTTGCTGCTGTTGTCATTTGCTTCAAAAATCTTGGCCGAGGCTAACACTCTGTTAAAGCTGCAAGATACTCCTCCGGGCAGACCTTTTGCAACTCGGTCGAGATCTCCTCCTTTGCCTTTTCTGCTCTCTTCTCTTCTTCAGTCGAGGCCGGAGGTTAAACTTCCAGCAGAACAATTTGGAGATGATGATGATGACGACATCGATGACGATCTTGATGAGAGCTCAGTTTCAGAGGAGGAATCAGAATATTATGAACTGCCTCCATTCAAAGCTTTGTCTAGGGCTGAGCTTGAAAATCTAGACAAAAAACAGAGGAAGGCATACTATGACGAGCTCGAATACAGAGAGAAACTATTTATGAAAAAGCAATTGGCGGAAGAGCGAAAGCGACGGAGACTTATGAAGAAAATGAAGGAAGCTGCTAAAGATTTGGCTGGTGAATATACTAGTGAGAATGCTGAGGAGGAGCCTAGTGGAGCAGCATCTGTACCGGTTCCCATGCCGGATTTGACTCTCCCTGCCTCGTTTGATGCTGATAATCCGACTCACAGGTATCGCTCTCTGGATTCCTCCAACCCCTGGCTTGTGAGGGCTGTATTGGAACCCAATGGATGGGACCATGACATTGGATATGATGGGATAAATGTGGAGAGGTTGTTCGTGGTCAAGGATGCGATACCGATATCTCTGTCGGGTCACATTTCCAAGGACAAGAAGGATACTAACCTTCAGATGGAAATTGCAAGTTCAATCAAGCATGGTAAAGGGAAAGGAACATCGTTAGGATTCGATATGCAATCTGTTGGAAAGGACTATGCTTACACAGTCCGAAGCGAGACTAAATTCAGCAACAACAGAGTAAACAAAGCATCTGCTGGTGTGTCTGCGACTCTTTTAGGGGATGTCTTAACCGGCGGTGTGAAACTGGAGGACAAGCTGATGATCGGGAAACAGGGAAAACTGGTGGTCTCCGGTGGTGGGATTTATGGTCGAGGTGAAGTTGCATTCGGAGGTAGTTTGGAGGCGACGTTGAAGGACAAAGATCATCCTTTGGGTAGATTCTTATCGACGTTTGGTGTATCTGTGATGGACTGGCATGGAGACCTGGCCGTTGGATGCAACTCGCAGACTCAGATCCCCATCGGGCGTCACACCAACTTGATTGGGCGATTCAACGTGAACAACAGAGGGTCTGGGCAGTTGAGTATGAGGATCAACAGCTCGGAACATCTTCAGATCGTGGTGGTTGGGTTGATTCCATTGGTGAAGAAGCTGGTGGCTTATTATCAACAGATTCAATAAATATGGCCGTGGCTTATTACTATTAGGTGGGTGAGTGAGTAAATATGGTTCATTCTTGATATTCATTCCTGATTCATTCATTCATTCTGTGTGGTTGTGATGCAGGCGGTTGAAGATGAATGAATAATTTTGAAGGGACGGGGCCAGGCCTAGTAGAGTGAGTTGAAGAAGAATTTTGACGATAGACCGTTCAAATTTTCATCTGCTTTGTACATTCTTCTTGGATAGTAGGGATTGGATTATCCTGTATTTGTTCCTGATAAAACGCCTGAATTTGGTCATGCACGCTTAGCTGTTTGTTTCTCTGAATAGATTATATATAGATAGCAGCAGTCTACAAATAATTACTTACAAACAAGAAAGAGAAGCACAACAACTCATAACAAATAGACGTACGTATAAATTGTCCAAACAAAACAATCTTCACTCAACCTGCCAAAACTGTTGGTTTAATAAACAAGAAAGAAAAACCATCCACCACCCCACAACAATACCAATTTCAATATGAATGCCTGATTGATGGTAATTAATAATCACATTTCGCCTTCCCCTTCCCCTTCTTCCAGACATGCATAAGTATTCTCAGCAATTCCAGCTTTCGTTTCATCACCCCCACTGCAAAATGAACCAACACATGTTAATCCCCATCTGTTTCCCACCTCCAGCTTTTATTTAACACCATTAGCAAACAAGGAACTATAGCTGCGTTACTTGTTCATTTCATAACAACTGAATTCAACAAAATGCAAGATGATCATGAAAAACAGCATCAAGAATGATCAACTCTGGCTGGATAAAGATTTAGGTATGTATGTAACTAAGTCACTGACCTCATTGGGCGAGAGGCAACAGATTCCGACTTCTTCCAGGACCTATCATCCTGCACCTTCTCTCCTCCTCCATTTCCATTCCAAAATCCCTTCTTAGATGCTGATCCAGTATTCACCCCTGGACTACCACTCTCTTTAATCTTCACAGACTCAAGCTTCTGTTCAATCTCCTTCCAATCTTGCCCCTTCTCCTTCAATACCTCCTCCCTTGGACGGGCTTCGCCGAATGGATTACTACCTCCCTTTGGCTTAGAAGCAGTGCCCGTTTCGCTCTTTTGACCTTCATCTACAGGCAGGGTTCTGGGCTGGAGGTTCAGTTTTGGCCGGGAGCCACCGATGCTGACTTCTTCTTTTCTCCTGCCCCAGTTATCAGAATCCACTCTACTTGGTTCAAATCCGCCTCCTCGTCTTTCTCTCAAGCTATCAAAAGCACCACCAACTACTTTTCGACCCTCTTCCTCCTTCCTTTTCATCCAGCTACTGGAATCAATGCCATTATTGTTTGTGTCGAATCCAAATCCAGGTTTTCTGTCGTTTCTCCTTGGATCAGACGGAACAAAACTCTTGCTCGACGCCCAATTATCAACTTCATCCGCTCTAGATTGAGAATCCGTGAAGAAACCGCCCCTATCTCCTCTCTCCTTCCGATCGAATCCACTACCGGAAGAAGAAAACTTCTTCGTCGCTCCCCAATCATCAGTCTCATCAGCCCTAGAAGGTGCGAAATCACGATTAGATTCTCTGTTGAAGTTTCTGCGCTGCTGGTCGTCCCTGATTCCGCCTCCGTAGGATCTGAATCCGCCACCGAGCTTATTCCGCTCCAACTCCTCTGCGGAGCGCTCGCGCGGCCCAGTCGGGAGCATCAAAAGTTCATCGGGGGTCAATCCCTTGTTCTCAGACGGAGAAGGCTTAGTAGCTCCGTATAAAGAGAAGTGCTGAAGCGACACCGTCTGTGCCTTCTTCTTCTTAGGTTTCTTGGAGACGGCCGCGGAGAGAGAGGGGAACTCCTCGGTTTCGCCGCCGTCTGATTTCCCGATGGCTATAGAAGATTCCTCCTTGTCGTCTTTAGGGATGAGCTCCGATTCGTTCTCCTCCGAATCCAGCGCCCAGGCGCCAGGCTTTCCCCACACGCTCACCGTTGCCGCCATAGGTATCGATGGTGCACAATTCTTCTTCGATAGGTTTGTATGGAAGATACAGGCCGGCAGCGTTAATAATAGGCAGGCGGCACTCACCAGGCTTTGTGTAATCTGATCCAACGGTTGTCACGAATTCAGGATACGTGGCGTCGTGGATTTACGAATCTTGCGCAATAAATATGGGCCGTGTTAAAGGCCCAATCGAATGATAACGGCCCACCAAAAATAGTCATTCACGTGGGCCGGACACCCGACTACTTTGGAAAAAAATCCTTCCTTGTTCCAAAATCGATTCCGAGTGTTACTGTGTACCATTTTTGAAAGAATGACATCATTTTCGCAACGTCAACGATTGTAGGCAATATTTTGAAGAAGAGAAATATTCCTAATTCCTATCATCATCATCTTCTAACGAGCAATTATTGAGATTTTATTATGAATTGTTCAAATCATGACGCATTCAATATTTAATAATAATCCCGATTAGGCTTAGCCCTTAGGCAATAGCCAATAGGCATAGCATACACATCAAAAAAAAAAAAAAAATTGGCATAGCATAGGGTTAGTTTCTAGTTAGGTATTATAATATTTTCCCACCCATCACACACGCATGACGCATTATTAATTTATTATAAAAATATATATATATATATTTTTTGTATTATTAAATTGAAGGTCAATCAATGACCATGTGATGGATGATACCGTACACAATAAAAATAATTTATGCTTATATCAATTCACATTGCACGCCCTTATTTACTGCAATAACTAATTTAAAAATTTTAATAGTGATGAAAAATGACATAAATCCATTATCATAAAATGACAACTTTAAATAATCATAAATAATCGTATTTTAAAATCGCAATTGGAAGGAAAGTTGAAATTTAAATGAAATGCAAATGCACTCGAAATGCAATTCCGAAAATGGCGTATTAAATTCAACGCGTATTCGTCGGGGTGGAGGAGGGTTACAAGCACCACGTTGTGCTTGTGATGTGCGTGCGTGTGTATATATACAATGCATGTTCGGGAGGAGCCCACTGTATCCGTATCGTGCAGAGGAAGATTGTGAGACCCAAGGATAATCCGGTACGTCGCCATCTCTTCCTGGTCTTGTAATGTTTGCGGTTTGATTGTTGTATCTTTTTTGTGTTTTGAATGTTTTTTTATGCCCAACCAAGTTCGTTAATGGCAGCTTTCGCTGTGGTTTCTTCTGCTGGAGATTTGTTTTTTAGGTTTTCCGGCGTCTTTTTTCTGATTTTGTTGTGTATCTTGTGAATATATAAAATTCAGGGGCTTCTGAACCGGCGAGCCCAAGTGTTGAGAGTTTTGGAGAAAATGGCTAGTGCGAGGCAGAGGCTTCAATCTTCACTTGGAGCTTCATCTTCTTCCCTTACGACACAAAATCAGTTGTTCGCAGCAAATGCAGCTGAATTTCAAATGCCGCCGCATACAGGTGGTCAGATTCCGTGGTCTGAAAACATTGGTTTCCCTCCAATTTCACCTTACTCCCAGATTCCAGCCAACCGATTGGTGGATCATCAGGTTGGTTTGCCGCCCCTTATCCCAACTCACTACAGAGATGCTGCTTCTATGGAAGAAAGGGATGGAGGAGGAGCTTCAGCTTTTATTAAACCTAGAGGTGTGGAAAGTCTTCCGCATAAGGCTCATCGAAGATCTGTTAGCGACATCCCTCTTGGTTTCTCTTGTACCATGCAATCTCCTCCACCCTTGGTCTGTCAAAATAGAGAATCAAGTTTGGAGAGAGGTGAAGGAATGGGGGAGAGGAAATCCGAAGGAGAAGTAGTTGATGATCTATTCTCCGCGTATATGAATTTAGACAATATTGGCGCACTTAACTGTGATGACAAAGTGGGGGGAAAGGATAACCGTGAGGATTTGGATAGTAGAGGCAGTGGTACAAAAACAAATGAGAGCAGTGACAACGAAGCGACTAGTTGTGTGAATGAGAGCGGGAGTAAAAGGAATGATGTTACCCCGAGAAGTCGACACTGCCGAAGTGTCTCTATGGACAACTTTATAGGGAAGTTAAATGAAAAGGAGGCATTTAGCATGGAGTTCGGCAATGGGGAGTTCACGGGTGCTGAACTGAAGAAGATTGTTGGTAATAAGAAGCTTGCTGAGATGGCGTGTAATGATCCAAAGCGGGTGAAAAGGTGGGTGGGTGGGTGTTTCATAATAGTTTTTCTTTGATTTCAAAAAGTGTAAGTAAAAAAGAAAGAAATTCCGCTGCTGCAAACAGGATACTAGCAAATCGGCAATCTGCTGCCAGGTCAAAGGAGAGGAAGTTAAGATATATTGCAGAATTGGAACACAAGGTACAGACTCTGCAAACAGAAGCCACCACGCTCTCTGCACAACTCACTCTGCTTCAGGTAGGTGGTATTTGGATTTTTGTTTTGACACTGACGACGTCTGCAATCTGCAGCATGAATATAATATATATATATATATATCGACTCTGTCAGCGCGACTCTGCGGGACTTGCTAATCAGAACAATGAGCTCAAGTTTCGGTTGCAGTCCATGGAACAGCAGGCTCAGCTCCGTGATGGTACTCTACTACTCTACACCTTTCCTGGTTGGTTGGGGTTGGTTTGTTTGTTTGCATTTGGCACTTGGCAGCAAATCAATCCTTTTGGTTGGTTTTTCAGCACTGAATGAAGCATTGAGTTGTGAAATTCAGCGCCTGAAGCTCGCCACGAATGGGGATGCCACCAAGTTCCACCAACTTTCACAGCCATACCACCACCAACAACAACAGCAGCCGCAGTCACAGTAACCTCGATGCCCAGCAACTACTGTCTTCTACTTGCTATTCGTTCTTCTCTTGTTGTGCCTTACTTAACATTCAAAAATTCAAAAATTCAAACATGCAGTTAATTAGAAGGAGTGGCGGCGACTTTGGCTCCTTCAAGGTCAAGCCAGCCGCCATTAATGGAGTCCATCCTCTGACCGCTCAATCCATCATCCACAAAATCCCCGATTCTCTTCACCTTTCCGGTGGGCTCCACAGGATACTTGCCCGAGAAACAGGCGTAGCAGAAGGTGTTGGAATCCTCTCCCAAGTACTTGTTCAAGCTATCAAACGAAAGGAATGCCAGTGAATCCGAGGAGATGAAGTCTCTGATCTCCTCAATGCTCATCCGATTCGATATCAGCTCTTCCGATCTGGGCGTGTCCACTCCGTAGTAGCATGACGCGATGATGGGAGGGCTGGCGATTCGCATATGAACTTCTTTCGCCCCTGCTTCTTTCAGCAGCCTCACAATCTTCGACGACGTCGTTCCTCTCACGATGGAGTCGTCCACCACCACCACGCGCTTCCCTTCGAGAACGGCTCGCACCGGAGACAGCTTCAGCTTCACTCCAAAGTCACGGATCTTCTGCGATGGCTCGATGAATGTTCTACCCACGTAGTGCGACCGGATCAGCCCTTGCTGAAATGCCACTCCTGCTTTCGCCGCGTAACCCAGGGCGGCAACCACGCCCGAATCCGGAACCGCAATCACGACGTCGCAATCCACTGGCGATTCTGTGGCCAGTAATTCGCCGAACTTGCGGCGGGATTCGTAGACGGATCGGCCGAATACCACGGAATTCGGCAACGCGAAGTAGATGTGCTCGAAAATGCAGGATTTCGGCTGCGGATGAGGCATTAAGCACACGGATTGAATTCCGTCTTTGTCTACGATGATCAACTCGCCGGGGAAGACTTCTCTCTCGTAAGTTGCTTCAATTAGATCGAGAGCACACGTCTCCGATGCGAAAACGACAGCGCCGTTGCTTCTGCGTCCCATTACCAATGGCCGGAAACCGTACGGATCACGGACTGCAACCAATTTGTCTTCGGTTAAGAACACCATGGAATAAGCACCTTGCAATTTGCCGCAGGCTTCTACGATTCTCATGAAGAAAGGCCTGGCTTTAGATATGGCGATTAAGTGGAGCACAACTTCCGTATCCGATGTGGTGTTGAAGATGGAGCCGTTGTCTTCCAGCTCCGCTCTCAACGCCTGGTAATTTACCAAATTCCCATTGTGAGCCACGCCCACGGACCCGAATCGGTATCCGGCCACGAATGGCTGGACGTTTTTCAGCATAGAAGCTCCGGCGGTGGAGTATCTCACGTGTCCGATCGCCATGTCTCCCGGCAATTTATCCAATTTCGATTCGCTGAATACCTCCGAGACGAGGCCGACTCCGGTTACCGACTGAAGAACCCCGTCGTGAACGGTTACGATTCCGGCGCCCTCTTGTCCCCTGTGCTGGAGCGCGTGGAGGGCTAAATAACATAGGCGGGAGGATTCGGGGTCACCGTAAATCCCGACGACGCCGCATTCTTCCCTGGGTTTGTCATCTTCATCTGAGAAACCCAAGGGTGAATTTCCGGATTCGGAGGAGACGACGATATCGGAGGAGATAGGGTTCTTGGAGAGGGTTATATGAAGCGATTTTTTGAAGGATTCGGGCGAAATAGGAGGACAGCGGAATCCCGTAGGTCGCCGCCTTGTACACGAGACTTTTGTGACGGCGGCGGCGACCGAGGCGGTGGCGGCCGTGGCTGTGGCGGTTGAAGCAGCCATGTGGGTTTTGAGAGGGGAGGATGGAAATTTGAGGAAATAGGTTTTTAATTTGTGTGTATCGTTAGTTGACGGTGACGAAAATAAAGTGGAATAATCTTATGGGAACCATATAAGTATTATCAGGGAATCAAGTGGGCGCCATTCTGATTCGTGGATTCTGACGGCGGCGTAAGGAATCAGTCACCTTTAGTGGGCCAATACTAAGCCCATCGAAAATTATAACGACGAATGGGCTGATGAATGGACCAGAAAACAATGGGCCGCGTCATCAGCCCACCTCTTTCTCTCATTTTAATGAGGTTGAGCTTCTTTCTTCATACATAAATTATATTGCCCATCGAGTGAAGAGGGTTGTTTATTGATGGAAGTGGAGTCTGGAAGCAAGGATTCTGAGAGATAACTATGGTCGGTCGAGTTTGTTCATAATAAAGATTGTATTATGTATAGCATATGTTGAAAAAGATTAAATATATAACCAAAAAACAACGATACAGCAAGCATAAGTAAGTAATGACAATAACTTTTTAATGAAGAAACAAAACATGACGCCGAGTTTGTTCTTCATAGGTTAGGGTTGATGTGTTATAGAATTCTGATGATGAATTCTATTCCTTCAAATATGGTAGGTGGGCTGATTATATTTCCTTGTCTTGTACAACTTTCCTTATTTCCTCATATGAATTGGAGATAGAAGATGGAATTACTTGATGATGGACGTCAAGGTTCTGAAGTGGAGTTCTTCACAAGGAAGGGTTAAGGGCATGGGTGAATGGAAGCCGAACTCCTCCTCTGCCCGTGTGAGCAAAGATTTGAAGTGGGGATGAGAGAGGAAGGAGATGGGAATTATATATCGACTGCGATTTTCTCCCACGTACACGGCCAGGTGCCCCTTGGGCACGTCGACCGGAAGATCCTCGTCTTTCCTCAGCGTCGAACACTTGCTCAGGATCTTTTGTTTAAACGACGGCGTCTTTTCCGATCTCTTGATCACCATTCCTCTTTCCTTCTTCTTCTTCCGGGCAAACACATGGAGGAGATAGATCTTCTTGTCGTCTATTTATTTATCTATCATATTTATTCGTGGGGGGGGGGGGG
>KE527544.1:0-12532 GCA_000441915.1 Genlisea aurea | reverse complement strand
TTTTTTCCGTTATTTAATGGCGTCGGACATAAATTGTCGATTTTTGAAACAAAAGGGATATAAATTGTAATTATGAAATAAGAGGAATATTTTTTTTATAAAAATCGAAAATAATAAGTACGTTGAAAATTTTAGATAAATTAGTTCATGAAATTGTCTTTGATGATGAGCTGGCAGGCTGGTACATATTGTACGGACCACCCCAAGATTGGGACGAGGCATGAAATGAATCCATTCTAATATATTAAATACATTGATGCCATAAATTAAATAAATATATTATATATATCATTAAATTCTAATAAATGAGACGCATGAATAATAGTATTATTTTTGTAAGTGGTCATCCATATAGTTTTAAAACATGATAGAGATTTTTTTGATTTAATATTGGGACTCGTCCAATTATATAATAAAAATAATTGAACTATATACAAATATTTACAGACAGACAACTCGGTCCCTTATTAATTGTGACCCGAAAAAACGAATTAAGTCGATGTATTGTATTGGAAGGAGATGGGAGGAAGACGGTTGGTCGCCACATCATCCATCCACAGCCGTCGGATGTCGTCGGCGATCTTCCTGGCATCCGTCGATGCTCCGAGAAGTCCGCGTCTGGTGAATCCGACGGCGTACAGTCCCCGATCCCCTTTCCAACCGTTGGGGAAAGGATTATTGGGAAGTCCATCTTTGGTGGAGAACATCGCATCGCCGCCCTCTTCTCCTCCTTCGTTGAGCCACGACGGGACGTTGCTTCGATACCCGGTAGCCAAAACGACGTCGTCGAAATATTCTTCCCTTCCGTCTTCGAATTCGACCCATTCTTCCCCGACTATCCGCCGAATCCCCGGACGCACCTGCAAATTGTCCGGTGAGATGTAAGATTAGAATGATAAAGGATTCATGGGATGGGGATGGGGATGGGGGAATGAGACCTCGATTTGTCCGGCTCTGATCTTATCCATGGTGCCCACGTCGAGAACGGGGGTTTTACCGAACCTGGTCTTGAGCTCGAGGGGGCCTATCTGAGGACGGTCCAAGCCCAGACGTGACGTGTCGCCTATACTGAGCCATGATAAGGTCAGGACTAAGCGGTCGACGAGCCGTACCGGTAGCCATCTCATCAGCCACATCGATAAACCGAACGTCGAAAACCCCAACATCTCTCGCGGCAATACGTGCAGCTGATTAACATACCACAACACGACACGTATTATTACCTACTCCATGCACATGCAGATGCGAGAAGAAAGGAAATTTCCATGTTACGTACTCTGTCTCTGACGACCAGCGAAGGAACGGCGCCGTGGTTGCAGAGGTCTAAGCAGACTTCCATGCCGGAATTTCCGCAACCCACCACCAGCACTTTTCTGCCTCTGTAATTCTCTCCGTTGCGGTACGCGCTCGAGTGGACCACGCTGCCCGAAAATTTCTCCAGCCCCTCTATCTTCGGCGTGAATTCTTCCGCATTCTCACCCGTCGCCACCACCATCCACCGGGAGAGGTACTCCGTCTCCGGCGTCCTCACCTTCCACAGCTCCAGATTCGCGTCGTACTCCGCCGCGATCACCCTCTGGTTGAAGATCGGCCGGATTTCGAACCTCTCCGCGTACGATTCCAGGTAACCGACGAACTGGCTTCTCGTGGGGTAGTCCGGGAACTCCGCCGGGAAACCCATGTAGGGGAGCTCGCAGAATTGCTTCGGCAGATGGAGCTTCAATCGATCGTAAGTCTTTTCCCTCCACAGCGAAGCTATCCCGCTCGATCTCTCCAGTAAAACCGACGGCACTCCGTTCCTCCGAAGACACGCCGCCGCCGCGAGCCCAGACGGGCCGGCCCCTATAATCACCGGAGATGGGACCCACACGCATCGTTTTGAATGCACCCCCTTGGATGATAACAAGAAATCGTCATTAGAAACCTCCATGGATGATAATCGATAAACTACTCTCGTACTAATTTAGAGAGGAAAACAAGTTATAAATAAATGCCAAGTCCTTGAAAGATTCAGGGATGAGTAAAAAGCGGGGGGTTTTGCCTATAGAAGTGGAGTTCCGATAATGAAATCTTATCCGGTTGTTAGTTTTTACTGCTCCCCTTGGCAATTTATATATATATATATATTTTTAAATATATATATTTAAATATATATATATATATATAAATATATATTTTTTGTTCCTTGGTTTTAATTTTTGTTTACTTGTTTTTTTTTTGAGATAAGTCAAAGTTTTCCTTTTTTTTCATTTTAAATTCTTGTTATAGAGTAGAAGAATCATGGACTATTGATTTGTTAAATTCGGGCCCAAGCCCACTTAGTTTCTGGATCTACGGCCCAACACCCATAATAATATTAAATTAATTGATGGATCTCGGCCGTCCATTTTTTTCAAAGAGATAGATCCCTTTCATGGTTTTTGAAAAAATTTCGAACGTTTTATTTATCTCACCCTTTTTTTTCCTACGCTCATTGATTCCGCTATCGGAGAGCGGAGGGTCATTGCAGATCCGGTCTCCATTTTGGACTTCTGATTTAGATCTGAGGAAGCTCATTGAACGGTCGGCTTGGATTTGGGTGTTTCTCGTGTTGGATGGAAATTAGATATGGTGAGTTGTGACTGATTTTTCTTCCTCGTCATGCCAATTCAGCATCTGATTTTAGAATTTTTGAAAAAGGGCATCGTTAATTGGAAATTTGGTCAGATTGAGTGATTTGACTTGTTTCTTGTGCGTAGAGATAGCTAAGTTTCTTCCAATAATTTTGTTTGTTTCTAGGGGTTTTGTGTCTGCGGAAGTTTTGATACAATTTTTGTTGTTCATTTAGATTTCTGTTGACATTTTTCACGCTTGAGGGTTCTTCTATTGATTTTTTGAGTGATGCGTAGATTTTTTTTGAGGTTTTGGAGGCAATGACAAACGTTAACCTAATCATTGAGTGCAGAAACCATTGAAATTTTCTCAAATGCTTGTTCAGTCTCGGAGGAAAAAATGGTAAATCGTTGTATGATTATTGTCGCTGTATTGTTCTTTCATAAATTTTCATTTGGGCGTGTTGTTTTACCTTAGTCTGCCTGCGTTGTTGTAATTAATATCCTCAGCAGTAATCATATTGAATTGATTATAATTGGTTTCATAGAAATTTTGCCGCTAGCTGCTTGTAATGATTTTGATTTTTTTTTTCACTTTCCTGTGTCATTTTCTTATCATGTTGCATTGAAAATTCAATAGCGAACAGGTGACAAATTTGTGGAATGATTCTGATATAAAGCTTTGTCACAAATAAAAGTGCTTGAGATGATCTCAAGATCTAGAGTTTTTTGTTCTCCATTAGTTGTGATCTTCTGGGCTTCTTGATTTCTTGGAGTATGATTAATCAGGTGAAATGCCTTCATTAAAACTCAAAAACTAGTAACGGTTGCATTTCTGAAATGATATGGTTTTTTTTTTTGTTCAATCGATGTATTCTTAGTGTTGGGTTTCATGTTGAACTGACAGCCCTCCATAGAATGATTTCCTTTGCGCGTGCTGAAGAGATTTTTCAAGGTGTCAAAACCAACATATGTGCTTCCCTTTTAAGTAAACATGGGAGGTGATAGAACAAGTAACAAGATCTCGTCAGATGGTCCAAAAAACAGTTCCCACAGAAATAGAACATCGGATGGGTAATATTCAAATTAACATATCAAGCTGCTGTTTTGTACCAGATGCTATTTTTTTATAATAATGCAATATGAGGCAGTCACATTATACATGTTCGCAGACGGACGAGTGGTCCCACAAGGCGATCGACAAAGGGACAGTGGACTCAAGAAGAGGTTGACTAAAATCTTTTTTATATTTTTTGCTCTTCTGTCAATACTCAATCATCTGGTATATGTCGGTATGAGATTCCATTGCACTATCTCACTATTTGACATTACATACTTCTGTCACAGGATGAGGTATTAAGAATTGCTGTGCAACGCTTCAAAGGAAAGAACTGGAAGAAGATAGGTGAAAATCTTAGTTGTCACGTTTCTGGATTGTTATAAACTGCATTATTTTTCTAGTCTTATGCCTCCAGTGATACCATTCTATTATCATCCCTGCCATTCTCATAAATTTGGAATTGCTTCTTCTTTCCAAAATTCTTCTATGAGCTGAACTTGCAAAGGATTTATATTTTCTTGTCTTTAGGCTATATCATAATGCATAGGATTTGTAAGCAGCGTAGATTTCTGGGATTGACATAACAATTAGTAGCCAGAGTTTAGGGTTTAGATGCATGCTTGCATTTTTAATGCTGCCTTTTATATGATGCATGCTTTTTCTATACCCAGCCGAGTGCTTCAAGGATAGAACGGATGTTCAGTGCTTACATAGGTGGCAGAAGGTTCTTAATCCTGAGCTTGTAAAAGGTCCATGGTCCAAACAGGTCTGGCAACATTTCATACTGTATCCATCCAACATGTGATTTGTTTGTTTCTCTAGTTGTCCGCTTCTGATCTTTTTGTTAATTAAGGAGGATGAAATAATAATTCAACTGGTGAAAAAGTATGGGGCCAAGAAGTGGTCTACCATTTCACAACATCTTCCAGGCCGTATAGGGAAGCAATGTCGAGAGAGGTAAACTCGTTATATGTTATTTAGGAGCTCCATCTCTTTCCTGCTTATCACTTATTCTGGGTTGCTGGCATCATGGCCTTTATGCTAAACCTAACTGGAATTTTGTTTTCATTTTTCTTGATATCACATTTTTCCCTGATGGTGATCATTTCTCAGGTGGCATAATCATCTTAATCCTAACATAAATAAGGAAGCTTGGACGCAAAATGAAGAACTGATGTTGATACGTGCCCATCAAATTTACGGCAACAAGTGGGCAGAGTTAACTAAGTTCCTGCCGGGAAGGTACGCAAAATCTACACTTAAAAAATCTGGTTTAAATGATACTATCAATTACATTTTGCTCATTTTGATTTGTTTGGTTCTCTCAGAAGTGACAATGCCATAAAAAATCATTGGAATAGTTCAGTCAAGAAGAAATTAGAGATGTATCTGGCCTCAGGATTACTTTCACAGTTTGAAGGCTCCCCTCTTAGACTTCCTAACCAGTCTATGGCTTCCTCTTCTTCAAAGGCACAACAATGTAGTGAAGCTGATGACTTTGTTGGTGTAGATACGGCGGAAATGTCTGAATGCAGTCAAGGTTCAGCTGCTGTTTCTGCACCGCAACCTGATATGACTGGAATCACGCATAACAGAGAAGAATGCGGAGCGACTGAAAATTCAAGTTCAGTTTTATGTGCTGAAGATTATTATCCTGCATTCGAAGAAGCCAATTTTGGCATACCAGAAGATCAGAGTGGAATGGGAGAGCAGTGTCGTGAAAATGATTTGTGTCTTGATTTGGATGCCTTGTCTGAGGCAGATTGGCATATAGACCCAAATAAGCTACCAGAGATTTCTTTAATTGATCTTGGTGAAGAGATACCAGGATTGCCATTGACATCTCTGAGTGGCCCTGTAGATTCTTCTGCTGCTTTCGATTCTTCTTCTTCCTTTGATGACATGGTTGTGGGTGATGCACCAGGTTTGGTAGCTGACTTGGAGGACAGGATGCTCTACTCTGAGGTCAACCGTAATGAACCTGGTACCTCCAAAACTGTTAATCCTGAATATGGTGGGCAGGGGGATAGATTACTTCATTGCCCAACATTCCAGATTGCTGCTCCTGAATCCTGTTGTATGCCACTCGATATGTTGGAAAGTGCACTTTCGGAATCTCCACCCTCTTCTGCGCTTCGTCCTCCGGCCGAAACTCCTTCCATTTTTACAGAGAAACTGAAGCAGTTGAGCTGTTCTTTACAGGGGAATGCAGGAGTGTATGTATCGCCTAGAAGACGTGATGACTTTGTCTATTCGAAAGAGTCCGATTCCTCTCCCTGTGCAGATGAAGTAGTATTCGAGGGAAAAGAATCGCCTAGACTTGTTCCAGCTAATGACTTTGTCTTGGAGCAGTTGAATGAAACTCATTCCTCCTCTCCATTTGAAGAGAATTTTACCGCAGCTGATAAACAAGCACCTGGAACATTGTACTACGAACCTCCTCGTTTTCCGAGCTTGGACATACCATTCTTCAGTTGCGACCTGATACAATCTGGCAGTGAAATTCAGCAGGAATACAGTCCCTTTGGCATACGCCAACTGATGATGTCTTCTGTGACCCCGTTTAAACTTTGGGATTCGCCATCAAGAGGAGATGATGCTTCACCTGAAGCTGTGTTGAAAAGTGCTGCCAAAACCTTTTCCGGCACACCGTCTATACTTAGAAAAAGGCACCGCGATTTGATGTCTCCTTTATCCGAGAAGAGAGATGAAAAGAAGCCTTCGAATCAAGATTCATTTTCAAGTTTGGCAGATGATTTTTCGAAGTTGGATATGCTGTTGGATGGCTTTGCAGATGCGAAAGGATTGCCGATGCCTGTCTCTCCGAAAATAAAAAACTTGGAAGTGCCATGTGCAGAAAAAGAAAATGGTGGCTGCATTAAGACGACAGGTGCGAGTAAGAGCATCGAAAGTAATATGTTATCGGATAGCACGGATGCATCTAAAACGACGGTGAGTAATACATTCCATGGATTTCACTTATTTTGAGGCTGAGATTTCTGACAATGTGATTTCTGCAGGAAAAGGATTTAGGTGGAGTTCTTGTCGAGCACAATATAAACGATCTTCATTTCTTGTCACCTCATGAATTTGGAAGTAAAGCATTCGGTCGAAGATTAGACTCAAAGCAGCAGCATGTTTTGCCGTCTTCCTCTGAGAATTCATTCGTTTCCCCTCGCCTGGGCGCGAAACGGGATTGTTCCTCCGGCAGCAAGCCGATTGCGGCATCAAGCAGCATGTAAGATAAGAACCGCCGCCACATCCGTTTTTCTTCGGTTTATATATAACAAAGTGGCATAGTTGTCGTAACAGCAGGTGTGTCGACACTGCGTTCAAGAGAAGGCTGGAATCTCCTTCTGCATGGAAATCCCCTTGGTTCCTCAACACAGATATTACGATCGAGGTCAGTCCCGGAAGCCCTAAACAAAAAAAAACAAAGAGTGGGTGGTGGGTAGCTATGTAATGGTTAGTGTGATATTATTATTTATGATCAATCACAGGACTTTGGTTACTTTGTGAGCCCCGGGGAGTGTAGTTACGATGCGATTGGGTTGATGAAGCAACTAGGGGAGCATACGGCGGCCACTTTTGCTGATGCTCAGGAGGTGCTGGGAGACGAAACTCCGGAGACGATAATGAAGAAGGCGGCTTCTTCTCCTTCTCCGTCTTCTAATTTCTTCAAGGTTTAGCAGGCAACACTAACTACTAGTATTAGTGTTATATTAAGCAACAAGATTTTTAGTTAGCAGCGCTGCATTTTGGTTTGGTTGCAGGTGGAGAGACGTGTTCTGGATTTCAGTGAGTGTGGGTCTCCAACGCCTCCATGTCTTGTCAAGGAATTCCGGTAGTGTTTGTTGTATTTCGTATAAATGCAGTGTGTGCAATAGTTATTAGTTAGTTATATATGTGAAACACTGACGGACCATCAAAATTCAAATCTGTGCTCATACATATTACATATATATATATATGTTATGTGAATTAATACCCCTTTTGTTTTACTGTTAAAATCGAACAAATTATGTCCAATATTGTTAAAACTAACGGAATATAATTTTAAATATTTCTTCATGCATAATTTGTTATTATTAAAATAATAAAAAAGAAAGATATAATTATGAAATAATGTAAAATTTGATGCAGGCCTGGACTATGAATTATGAAACTGGAAACAGGCAGGCCTGATATTATAGGCCCCATTTTAAATACACAGCAATTTCCTACTTGCTAGAGAAGAGATATAAAATGCCCGAACAAGGCAGTAGTAAGTAGTTACGGAGTTGTGTTCATGCGATCGGGATCTGAGTCAGGGGCATGCAATTTGAGGCGCTGAAATTGGAAACTCCCGAAATCTCTGATGCCGCCGCCTCCAGCTCAATCACAGCGATCCCCATCACCGTCGCAGCCATCAGGGTATTCATTCGTTCTGCTTTCTCTCTGTCGTCTTTTATTAATGTTAGGGTGGTTGCGATGTGAAAATTTTCAATCGATGCTTGATTTCTACTGCCTTTGGGAGTTTCTGTTTGATTTGGTTAGGTTCTGCGGACATGGCAGACCGATAACTTACCTCGATTGCGGGTATTCAAGTTCATTTGTATTGCTGAACTGCAGTGCCAGTGTGCTTTGCATAAATATATTCCTGACACATATGGTATCAGTTGTTATTCATCATTGCATTCGGCAAATCCGATTATACTCCAAACTGGCTGTGATAGCTGAATCTTCCATATGGCATGACCTTTCTATTTTTAACTTTATGAGTTTGATTGAATTTTGCTTCTCAGTGTCATGCACTTTGGAATAGGTTATAGCTAGTCCTACTTTTAAAATCGCTTAGCTCAGATATCAGAATCCGCTTAATCTGTCGTCGCATTTCACTTTTGTAGGAAGGGGGAGCTTTTGGATCTTAAAACGCAGCTTCGCCAGCTGGCTGGTAGCCGGGCTCCTGGTACTGATGATACCAAGAGGGAGCTTTTTAAGAAGGTCATCTCTTACATGACTATTGGGATTGACGTATCGTCTCTCTTCAGTGAAATGGTTATGTGCTCAGCCACCTCAGATATAGTTCTGAAAAAGATGTGTTATCTGTATGTCGGAAATTATGCCAAGCACAATCCTGATCTTGCGCTTCTGACGATTAACTTCCTGCAAAGGGATTGCAAGGATGAGGATCCAATGATTAGGGGTTTGGCATTGAGAAGTTTGTGTTCACTTGGTGTTGCGAATTTAGTGGAGTACTTGGTGGGCTCGCTTGGCAACGGATTGAATGATGCAAATGGTTATGTCAGGATGGTTGCCGCTGTTGGAGTACTCAAGCTATATCATATCTCAGGTTCGACATGTTTGGATGCCGATTTTCCAGCCCTGCTCAAGCATTTAATGCTCAAAGATAAAGACGCACAGGTTCATTCTTCGTGCTTTTCTCATTAATTTTGCTACTATTTTTGATTTCGAGGATTTCTGCTCTTCTTTGGTTCATTTTCGTAAAGATCATCCATGAATATGCTTGATACCCTTGCGATCATCTTCCCTAATTTGTCTGATGCTTATGCTTCTTTGAAAAGGTCGTTGCGAACTGTTTAACTTCTCTGCATGAGATTTGGAGTTTGGAGGCTGTAAACTCTGAGGAAATGGCTAGGGAGAGAGAAGCCTTACAGAGCAAGCCTGTTGTATACTACTTTTTAAATAGATAAGCATCTAAGCCATAACTCACTTCACTCGTTACGAGATCTTCGATTGCCTGCATATTCCTCTATATATACCACGATCTATTATTGTGTTTATTTATTTATTTATTTTTGTTTCTGTGATTTTATTAGTAAGGCTGTCAACCATCTGCATTGTTTTCTATCATTATTGTTTTTTGAGATTGGAAAATCGTCCCTGATGGTTGCAGGCTTAAGGAATTCAACGAATGGGCGCAATGCATTGTTCTGGAGTTGGTGGTTTCCAAGTATGTCCCAGCAGATAGTGATGAGATCTTCGACATGATGAACCTTCTAGAAGACCGACTTCAGCATGCCAATGGTGCTGTTGTCTTAGCCACCATCAAAGTGTTTCTCCATATAACCCTGTCCATGACTGATGTCCATCAGCAGGTATTTTGTTAACACAAAAAGCGAAGAGGAATACGATTGTGTCTGTATGTATATTTGAAGAAAAATGTTTTGACAGGTATATGAAAGAATCAAAGCTCCTCTGCTTACTTTAGCGAGCTCGGGCAGTCCAGAGCAATCGTATGCGGTTCTAGCCCACCTTCACCTTCTAGTGATGCGTGCCCCGTATATTTTCTCTTCGGACTACAAGCACTTTTACTGCCAATATAACGAGCCGTTCTACGTGAAGAAACTAAAGCTTGAGATGTTGACTGCTGTAGCAAATGAGAGCAATACCTATGAAATTGGTGAGCATTACCGTAGTTGGAATTTCTTGAATGATCGAATTTTCGTGATGATTTGATCCTATTACAGTTACTGAACTCTGTGAGTACGCTGCAAATGTGGATGTTCCAATGGCCAGAGAGTCGATTCGAGCTGTTGGTAAGATCGCTCTGCAACAGTATGATGTCAATGCCATCGTGGATCGGCTACTTCAGTTTTTGGAAATGGAAAAAGAGCACGTGACTGCAGAAACTCTCGTAAGCGCAGCTGATGTGTCACCCCGTTTCCCAACAGAACGGAGGAATCTAATCATCTCGTTGGGCGCAGGTTCTCGTGAAAGATCTTCTCCGAAAATATCCTCAGTGGAGTCATGACTGCATTGCTGTGGTAGGCAATATCAGCAGCAAAAATGTTCAGGAACCTAAAGCAAAGGCAGCTCTGATTTGGATGCTGGGGGAGTATGCCCAAGATATGCAGGACAGTCCTTACATTTTGGAAAGCCTCATCGAGAACTGGGACGAGGAGCTATCCACGGAGGTATGAAATTTCAACTCCATGAAACGTAAACGGACCGTGAAGAAAATCGTGCAATATCTATCTGCAGGTTCGTCTGCATCTTCTGACTGCAGCGATTAGGTGCTTCTTGAGAAGACCGCCGGAGACTCAAAAGGCGTTGGGAGCTGCATTGGCCGCTGGCGTTTCTGATTTTCATCAGGTTTCTTTTTCGTCTTCTTCTTCGCTCTGTTGATCGTTGATTGTCGAGTGAGTTGTTTCATGTGGTGTGGTGCAGGATGTTCGCGACAGGGCATTGTTCTATTATCGGCTTTTAAAGCACGACATTGGTATTGCTGAACGAATAGTGGATCCTCCTAAACAAGCTGTCTCAGTCTTTGCTGATACACAGAGCAGTGAAGGTAAAGACCGGATTTTCGACGAATTCAATAGCCTCTCTGTGGTATACCAAAAGGTATTAGTAGCAGCAGCAGTAGTAATCAAATAACCATCCTCTCCCATTCAATAGGCAATAGCTGACCTTGTTTTTTTGTCAGCCATCTTATTTGTTTACAGACAAAGAACACAGAGGACCTTTTGCATTCTCAGAGGAGTATGGCAACATATCACTCGTCGCAGAAATCGAGAACGATGCTCAGGCTGCCACCGTGGGAGCGAATGATCAGGACGACTTGCTGCTCGGTATTTCGGAGAAAGAAGACTACGCTGTCGTCAATAATAATGGCTCAGCAGCGGCATCGTATAATGCTCCTTCTTACGACAACTCCTCTTCTCAACTTGCTTATTTAGACGAATTACTCAGTCTCGGAATGCCGGGAGCACCGTCGTCAAGCCCTCAAGCGCCTTCCGTTTTGCAGTTGAACGACAAGGCTTCTACGGATCCAGCTGCCTTTCAGCAGAAATGGAGAAACCTCAATGTATCTCTTTCCCAGGTTTATTTCTGAACACCGCCTTCGGTTTTGGCGTATTTTCTGGGGGAAAAACACGGCTGTACCTTTGCAGGAGATGTCTATTGATCCAGGAGGCGTGGTGGCGCTGACGAACCCGAGAGCTCTTCCTCAACACATGCAAAGCCATGGGATTCACTGCGTGGCTTCCGGGGGACAGGCTCCGAATTTCAAGTTCTTCTTCTTCGCGCAGAAAGCGGGAGAAGGATCATCGCCGCCTCCGCCGTGTTTTCTCACAGAATGTATCATCAATTCATCTTCATGTAAGGTGCAGTTGAAGATCAAAGCTGATGAAGAATCCTCAACTCAAGCTTTCTCACAGGTCTTCCAATCCGCTCTCTCCAAATTTGTATTGCTTTAACCTGACCAATGAATCCTCCCCTCCCTCCTTCCTCATCATGCTTGTAAACAAAACAATCATCCATCATATTTATTTACTTCACCAACAATGGCTACACAGCAAGTACTTTTAAACTCGGTTCAAATGAAAAATGTTTTCGATGCAAACTGTAGCATTAAACCCTCCCTCATATAGAAAGAAGAAAGACAAAATATAGATGATGAGTGAGACTCACTGATGTTGCTGGCCTTCTTGTTTCTTCAGAGGTAGAAATGTTTTGAACCACTGTTTCCAAGCAGCATCTTCTTGTTGTTCAACCCATGATAGAAAACAGCTATCCAGCAGGCAGAAGAAGTTTACGTAAAGGAGTTGATATTGAACCGGAATGAAACGAAAGTTGGCTACTTGAACAACGGGCCAGATCCCTCCCTCCAACAGTAAAGCAGGGAGGAAATCCCTTTTCACATCTTCCTTAACTTGAGCAGGTGTTTTTCCCGTGGCGAACCCCATGTATGAGAAGAAAACAAGCAAATCTAACGGACCAAAAATGATTGAATCGATTGCTACTTTTGCAGACACGAAACGGACTGAATTCGGCTGGAGCTTTAACCGGACCTTCATCATGTGGTCGAGACTTTTATACCTGGATGGATCACAAAAAAAAGGTTCCACTCACTTTAAAAAAAAAAAAAAAAAAAAAA
>KE527541.1:0-35304 GCA_000441915.1 Genlisea aurea | reverse complement strand
TATATATATACATACTACATAGGAATAACTACTAGTACTACTTAAAATAAATAAATAAAATTCAAATATTTTTCCTATTTCTCATAATTTATTTTAAACTGTTTTTCATATCTTTTTTTTTACTATATATATCGTTATATTATGATTAAGTAATATTTTAAATAATTATGAAATGTGAAAAGAAACCGGTATAAGAATTTTCTATAGTTGCGTTTTGTTGACTTTTATGAAGAAAGAAAGAAAATTGTAGGGAACATTATAAATATATTCTCCATTCTACGATGACGTGTCATGAAGATATATAATAAATAATTTATATTTAGGTGGGCATCGAATAGACAAGGAGGGTTTCAGATTTGACAGTTCCTTCCTTAGCAATTAGCATACACAGACAGAGCTGTATGGATCACTTTCGGAAAATTTTGGCCCAAAAGTAGACGACGAAAAAGAGCAGCATACCGAAAAGAACCACGTGCATCACGTGGCTGGATCCATCTCTCATGATGCTCCTGTTGAGTCTCCGCATGTTGTTCTTCACTCCTGCCTGAGCTTTGATCAACGTCATTTGCTGTGCACAACAAAAGGGGAACGCCGTCATCAGCATAATAATTGAATGCAAAACAAGGACAAGGGGTTTCTTTCAGATCCTACGAGTTGATTGAGGAAATCGTTTTGAAACTTTGCCTCCGTTTCGATTTCTTGAGCTACCTGAAGTGAATGAAGCACGGCACATTCAGCTTATCAGTAAATGCATAAAATGAACAGAATGCGCAGAATCCCAATGTGTAAATGCAAAAAAGAGCTTGTATACGGGTTGGGATGGTGAAACAAGAGCATCGATCGTGTTCCATTAATTTCAATTAAGGGGAAAAAAAAACTCACATCCCGAAGTTTTCGAACTTGTTTGCGTAGACCGGTGACCTCGTCATCGAAATCGGAGTGCATCGGATCGATTCGCAATTGGATCTCGTCGGAACCTCCGCCATATGCCGCCGGCCTCGTGCTCAATCCCTCTCTGATTCAATTAACGGATAACATATTAAAATAATAGATATTAAACACAGAATCAGATCGCCGAATAAATCGAAGAAATTGCCTCGATCTGTGCGGAGCAGCCATGACAAATCCGCCGCGTTAACCCTAAATCCCAAATCGATTCAAATCGAAGAAACTCGGACGAACGCCGGAAATGAGACGGAACGACGGCGACGACGACAGTGGTGTGGCGTCAGGCGAACGGCGCTGGAACCCTAGCCCGATTGAAACATTTTCTATCTCCCCCGATTCCAAAAACTAGCGTCTCCCTCCGTTCTTCACCGCGCCACTTGCCATTTATGGGATGGGTTTGTATTGTTGTTGGGCCAATTTAATTCCATTAAATTTCTGGCCCAACAATCAATTACAAGGTGTTTGGGCCATTTAATCCATATTAAATTTTGGGCCAAGCTTTGATTTAATGTAAGTCTAATTTTGCATTAATCGTGGGCAATTTGATCTTAAATAAAATAAAATGTAAATCTAATTTATATTTAATTTCAATTTTATTTTCGGTGCTATAAATTTATTTAGAATAAATTTCTAATATCTAAATTTATCCAAATTTATTTATTTTTAACCTTGGGGGATCAATATTTGAAATTTAAAAAATGTATAGAACAAAAAATATCTTTTTCTCCATCCATATATTTTATCTTATCCCACAATTTTTCGTAATATTTTTAAAAAAACGAAACAATTAAAATATTTGAATATTTTTTCCAATGACAATTAAATTATATTTATGAAATAATTATAACTGATTTCAAAAAGAAATAATTATAACTAAATTTGTTGTTTTGAAAAACAATTATATGTTTAAAACCCAAAATTAATACTAAATAAATTACGAGAATTATGCACGTTGACAACGAGGCCTCCTTACCTGCGAAAAGGAACGAATTCCTTTTGATAGATCTTGATGTAGTCCACAACGGAGAGGGCGACTGATTCATCTTCAGGATAATAAGCAACAGGATCGGAAAGCAGCAGCATCCCAGACAAACGCAGCACGCCTTCCAATAACGCGTGGAGACAATAAGCCGAATACGTCGGATGGTATCCCCCTTCCTGAACCATCAAAATCCGGCCCTCGCAATGCCACTCCGCCGCCTCCCGAACCGCCCTACCCATCTCCCTGTACCCTTCCATCGTCACGCATTGCCTCCCGTTCGGATCGAACTGACCCACCTCCAAAAACCAACACTTCAAAATCGACTTCCAGAAAAAATAATAATAATAATAACCATTCGACTTACAGCACTGGAGTCTTGGCCGACGACGAGAACGATGATCTCCGGGTCGAAACTGCGAATCGTGGGGAGTATTAACTCGTTCATAGCACGAACGTACCCTTTGTCGCCTGTGCCGTTCGGTAACGGTACGTTCAGGTTGTAACCAAATCCTTCACCTTCGCCGAGCTCATCGACGCTTCCCTTCTGAGGGTGCGAGGGCCCCCACGATCCGTGGTTCATGTGAATCGACGTCGTGAGAACTTTATCGGAGTGGTAAAATCCCTCGGCAGTTCCGTTGCCGTAGTGGACGTCTATGTCGATCACGGCTACTCTCCTGATCCCGGAGTCGAGAGCTGAGTGTATCGCGACGCCTGCATTGTTGAGGAAACAGTATCCGTCTGCACGGGAAGGCTGAGCGTGGTGGCCCGGCGGTCGGACTAAGGCGTAGGAAAGCTTTCCGTGTCCGTCGAGAATGTATTTCATGGCGGATAACGTTGTACCAGTTGCGAGAAGTGCAGCTTCCCATGATCCCGGATTCAGGAATGTTCCTGCACATAGCATTTTGCCGCCGGATTTGTCGGCCTCAATTAGCTCGTCGATGTATTCTGAAAGAGATTCAATTTAAGCAACAGTTATTCATGAAGCATTAAAAAAATCAGTCGAAACTAGAAAATCGCATTCCCATCTATGGCTAAAATATTAACAATTTTCATGTCGATAACGATCGATGAAAGATAAAACGATGAATTACTCTAACCTTGTTTATGAAAAGGGAGCAACTCAGAGATCAGTGCAGATCTACCTTGATGCCAAGAAACAAACGGTGCAATGGGTCCTCTTTTAAGAATCGAAACCATGTTTCTTATACGATCAGCATTCTCAGGGTGTCTCTCAAGAACGTCGAGGAAACCGGGATCCATACCTGTATCGAATACGCCTCCACCTGCATCATGCTTCAGCATCCCCTCATGCCAGAATACGTGTAATCGGTTGAAATCATCTGGAGAATGCGAAGGAGATTCCGACGCCATCACCCTGTAATATCAAATGTTCTTCCAGTGTCGAGGGATACTTCGACCTTCAGCTAACAAGATTCAAAAACCGATCGAAAACTATTATACGATAACACATTTTTCAAAGTGAATGCAATCCTCAGTGTAAGCGTTGATGGTAAAAATTCCACGGATTGCGAAGAAAAAGATTGCTATTTCGATTAAAAAAATTACAAGGCCTCGAGAAAAAAAAAAAAGCAGAAAAGAAAAAGAATTCAATGCACTGCTCTCAGTAAAAGGCCAAAGTTTTTCCACATCGGAAGAGTGGAGAGGCTAATTCGTCAATAGGATTTTAAACCAGAGGAAAAACAATACTCGGCAAAGGTATTCATCTGAACTCAATCGAGAAAGATTCATCAAACCATCGCAAGCAAATCTCCTCCAACCTAAAACCTAGTTCGGAATTGGAGCCGCTACAAACACATCCTTGGTGTGGTTAAAGCAAATCCATCATCATCGAGCATGCAATTACAGAAAAGAAGAACAAAAAAAAAAATGTTGTACCTACGAGAAAACGCAGAAATCCGAAATACGAAGCAGATCTACGCGTCCGTAAGTGCTATATTATAGCATCCCTTCGTATTTTCTCTGAGACCTCATCTCGCCGAACACAGAGAAAATTGCATAAGATGCAGCAGCTCGCAAAAAATGGCGACTGCGACGATTCTCAGAAGGCCTTCCTTCTTAATAAACCGTAGAATTTTAGGGCTAGGGAGAAAATGGAAAATCGTCAAAGAACGAGGGGGCAATAATGGAATGATAATTTGTACGGTCAGGTTAAATAAAAATATCACGTGCGTGGCACGTGAAAGATTCTTCGTCTTCGTCGTCAATTCATCATCCCCCATTCTTATCTTTCTCTGATCGATTCTCTGCTCCTCTCCTTCCTCACGGTTCGATTTCCAGGTAAGGATTCGATGCTATTTTTATTGTTTCTGTATCCCCTTGATATCGCACGTTTTGTGCGCGTATTCTATCGTAAGATAAATCAGATTTGTCGTAAATCGGATCGATTTCTGTGTTGATTTGATTTCAAAAGGAGGAAAATATCCGGTTCCTGTGTAGCGTAGATGATGAGTTTTGTTTTGATATTTGGTTGAATCGAGGAAATATTTCAACATCGCCAAATTTCTTGTTGTGTTAGGGTTCCTGCAAGATTTTATGAAATTATACTCTCTTTGTTTCGTTTTTTTCCGTTTAGGAAGTTATCAGGGTTGGCTTAGGGGTATGAATTCTCTTCCTTTTCTGTTCTGTTTTCACAGGAGATATTATTGGATGCCTTGAAGATGATATCTCTTACAGCCACCACTGCAGGTCCCCAATTACTTCTCTTTCTCTAGTTGTGTTTTTTCTTATCATTTATCTTGATGGTTTGGTCTTTCTATCGTGACAGTTCAATCTGAAGGACAATTTTTGAATCTTAGCAAAAAAATTTCATCTCAATCTGCTGTTCGAAAGCCTTCAAATTTGTACTGCTTTCGCCCCCTTGACAGACGAATAAGCTTACGATCATCTACGAAATGTGCAGCTGCTCTGGTACTTTTCTTGATCATGACAACTTTACTACATTGCCATTTGCTATATATACAGCAAATGGCATTTAGACTCGTAATGCTGGTTAGAATGTAACGATTTTTTTTCAAACACCATCGACGAAATCTTTCTTTTTTGCATTGAAATGCAGAATGCGAGATGCGGTGCTGAGCAGACACAAACCGTAACTCGACAGTCGTCTACCATTACTGTTGCACCCGTTCAAGGTATATGACAGTAATATTTGGTCAGTCAATCAGATGATATATATATATATATGTACATGTAGTTTTCGATTTTTACAAAATATATTCCTATGTTTCATAGTGACAATTTATATACATTTGTTTCAAATGTTAAAATGGTTGAACAATTCATCATTATAAAACATAGGGGCACATTTTGTATTATTGAAAGACATGTATGATGTACATATGGAATGTGGTTCTTTTAGGGAAAGAGAAATCTCCGGAGCTGGACGACGGCGGGGCGGGATTTCCTCCACGTGACGACGGCGACGGTGGTGGCGGGGGAGGAGGAGGAGGCGGCCACTGGTCCGGCGGGTTCTTCTTCTTCGGGTTTCTTGCGTTTCTCGGATTTCTCAAGGATAGGGAGAGTGGCGGAGATGAATAAATAATAAAGGAGAAAGCTTTCATCATTTTTAGGATAATTTTGGTTATTATCGTTTTTATATTTTTATATTTTAATTGTGATGTAAATAAATATATGATTTAAATTAATATTTTACGAAATTAATTAGATTAGACCGTAGAGGTTGAAAAGAGGGAGGCAAAACAGTGAGAAACTGTTCCGTTATTCAGTAACAGTTCTTCTCCCACGTTGCTACTGCCGTGGCCGGTGACCATCTTCATCCTACCGTCGGCTACTTCGCGGTGGCTTACTGCTGCTCTTCTCTCGGATTAACAAACAAGGTAAGGCAAGCTCTGATGATGGATTTAACTTCCTCTCTCTGTTTCGAGAGGCTTCTGCGCCTTCTTGTCGTTTAGCCTTTAATGCGTGCTTAGATCTGTTTGAAGATTTCTGATTTGTTCAAATTGGAAGAATTTGGAGATTTTGCTTTTTCTGAAAATCTCAGTAGTTTGGGTGGAATATTCGGCTGGATGCGGATCATTTTTATATTCGATGTTTTCGATTGAGTTTTCGCAGTTGTCGAACCCTATGAAGTTGCATATGTGCCTCCTTATTCAGATTCTTCGTTAATCTGTGTTTCTTTGTTATAGGAACAAAATGGAGCGGTCGGTTTGTTTTCTTCGTCCTTTTTATATTCTTCTGTGTAGGAACAGAACAATGCCATGTTTCCGAATGGGGAAAATTTTGCATTCTAAAATCTTTTGTTGTGGTTTGGATCCTAATGTTCTAGCGTTTCAAGATTTTTTTTTGTTTCCTGAAAATTCTAGCCCCGCATCAATCAATCTTCCGTCTTCATCTCTTACAGATCTAATCACAGTCGACGGAATTGTAGTTTGACATTGTTCTCTATATCTGTAACAGATATGAAGCTGAGTATTGCACGTAAAAAACCATGAAGCAGTGCATAGAAGTGATCAGACATTTGTGCACCTTGCTTCTTCAGTGTTGTGAACTTGATAGACAACCGAGGGGCTTGGACGATCCTCTTGTTCTTGCACGGGAGACTGTGTGTATGTTACTTCACCTTCCCTGATTTTAGTTACATGTTAACTAACTCTTATGATTTATTAACCACAGAATTTTACTTAGCTTCCGAATTGTGTTTTAAGAATCCGATTAAGAGTTGGTCCATTTCCCCAAGTTCCACAATCTTTTTTTGTCTGAGAAAAAAGATATGAAGTGTCATGGATTCGGAATTACCAATTCCTTATATGGTTATGGATTCTTGCCCTGGTGCAGTCAGCGTAAGTGAGATAGAAGCATTATATGAGCTGTTCAAGAAGATCAGCAGTGCTGTGATTGATGACGGGCTGATTAACAAGGTCCTTAACAGGTTTTAATCCTATACCCGGCCAGTATAGCGTATTTCAGATAGTATCCATTCTGTTGCAGGAAGAATTTCAGTTAGCATTGTTCAAAACAAACAAGAAAGAGAGCCTCTTTGCTGATAGGGTACTTGGCTTATCATGTTTCTCTAGATTTCACTCCTGTAATTCTCTAATTTTCCATGATTTCTGGGCAGGTGTTCGACCTTTTCGATGCAAAGCATAATGGAATTCTCGGGTTCGAAGAGTTCGCTCGTGCACTGTCTGTTTTCCATCCAAATGCTCCTATCGACGATAAGATTGAGTGTAAGGTTCACTCCGTTTTTTTTTTTTCTTTGAAAAAAAAAATGAAAAAAGTAATGTTTCATGATGCGTAAAACATTGTTTCTCATATCGCCTTCTGCAGTTTCTTTCCAGCTCTATGATCTGAAGCAGCAAGGTTTTATTGAGAGACAAGAGGTACTCGAATGAAGCTCGTTCTTTTACGACATGTTTCTTGTTCTCATCAGGTTCCTCATTCCTGAATCAACAGGTAAAGCAAATGGTGGTGGCCACTTTAGCTGAGTCCGGTATGAACTTGTCCGATGAGGTGATCGAGAGCATCATCGACAAGGTCTTTCGCCAAATTCCTTCACTTGCTCATATCAGTCAAATGCATGTAATAAAAATCCTGTTCCCGAGACGGTTTTTCGCTTGTTTTTTTTTTTTTACAGACGTTCGAGGAGGCTGATACAAAGCATGACGGGAAGATCGATAAAGAAGAGTGGAGAAGTCTTGTTCTGAGACATCCTTCCCTGTTGAAAAACATGACTCTCCAGTATCTCAAGTAAGCTCTCCTGCTCTGACTTTAGGGGATATAACAATTTACGCCCCATTTGTTTTCAATTTACGCCTCTATGTTTCGTAATGATAATAATTTATACTCTCTTTGTTAAAAGAGGTATAAATTGTGATTATAAAATACATATGATATATTTCGTAAATTTTCAAAAGATAGGGGCATAAAATGTTATAACCCTTCGTGTTTTATTGGTATAAATATATGGTAAGTAACGGTTGCATCGGTGGGCGGCAGGGATATAACGACTGCATTTCCGAGCTTCGTTTTCCACTCGAGAGTCGAGGATTCCTGATGGCACATTTTGCTGTATGTAAACTTATTCTTCATCCTTCTTATTGTTAGTTTGGTTTTTTGTTCTCTGTATCATAAACTCTGCATATAGACATGAAATCGGTACAGTGTGAAAATTGTTTCATTGGATATGATTTGCTTGCTTTTGCATTTCGAAATTCCGGTGTTCTAAAATAGGTTCGACCCTCGTCTACTTGCAACCGTTCCCGTGTGGCGGTGGGATTCCAGCGGCAAAAAGGTACGAAACAATATCGTTGTGAAAAATTCGAATCTCATTCTCTTCTGTGTTCTGAACAGATGGGAATTAACAGCAAAGGGCAGGGTAGAGTTTCTCCTATCTCTTGATGCTGCAGCTCCGAGTCGTCAAAACTCCGGTAGGTGGGCCCGTCATCTCGACGTTGCATTCTGCGTATAGCCAATACGAGTATCGGATCAAGCCGAACTCGGCCCTCACTCTGAACTTCCCCTTTATTCCGTAGCTGATTTTGTTTCTCTGTTCCTGCTTCTGCAGCTCGAGTGCGAGGTCCGCTGGCAGGTACACCAGGCTCGACACCATGTCGATTCTTATCAGCCGGACCTCACCGGGCCTCTCCCGGAACGGCTCAACCGCTCGGCTCGCAATTGGCATCTCCCGGAAGCTGAGCTCGAAGTACACCTGATCGAACACGACGTCGAGATTCTTGTTCGGGTTGGAGATGTTTGCCAGGATCAGCAGGTCGCTGTTGAGGAGGAACTGCTGAGGAGGGTCGACGAGGCAGACGACGCTGAGGAGGGTGGCGGCCGGCGTGTCGAAAGCCGGATTTCGGGGCTGGACGGCGAGGAAGACGATTAGGGTGGCGACGCCGGATAGGATCATGAGGAGGCTGAAGAAGCAGCAGAATACGGCGATGCACCAGACGATCGGATTCGTTCTGCGGGGCTCCGGCAGGATCGGTTTCCTCGTCGATCGGATCGGTTGCTTCGCGGGCGGCGGGGGCAGTGGCGGAGGCGGAGGCAGCGGCGGCGTATACGGCGGCGTTGGAGGTGGAAGGAGATCCATGGGAGAAAATTTTGAAGAGGAAAAGGGATTGGCGTTATGTTGAAAAAGTGAGTGAGTGGAGGGGTTGGCAATGGCCAAAAGCAGCAAAAGCCAAAAGGTGATGAATGATTTTTGAATGTTGTGTTGAATATAGAGAGAGGGTTTATGACATTTTATCATACATTTTTAAAATTAATATCATGCTTTTAACATACATATAAAAACAGATAATATGATATAAAATCAAAAATATAACTATGTTATTAAAATTGTTAATTTTGAACATGTATAATTAATTATTCAAAAACCTTACCTTGTAAAAGGATTCAGTTTACAACCACAACCTTAACCTTGTAAGAAAACCTCAACGGTCATTATTCATTTTCATGATTGTTATTTGTTAATAAAACCCGACCCGCGACCCGTGGACTATTTTGGCGGAGGAGGAGCTTGTCTCCCATTCCTCCTGCTGACGGCCTCGCAGAGCCTACAGGGGAGAGTATCGAGACTCGCCGCCCGCGCGATCCCGTAATTCCCCACGACTCCGCACCTCCTCCACGCGTGGTACTCGCCGTACTTCACCGGATCGTTCCCCACCGCCTTCACGTACGCCGCCAGCTCCTCCACCGACCGGAACTTCGACCCCACGATCACCGAATGCGGCGGCACGAAATCCTCCACGTTCGGAGCTCCGAAGTAGATGGGAACCGACCCGGAATCCAGCGCGTAGAAGAGCTTCTCCGTGACGTAACTCTCCGTGAAGGTGTTCTCGACGGCGAGGACGAATTTGTAGTGCGACATGGCGCAGTGGAGGTGGTCCCACCAGTGGCGGCGCAACGCGTTGTCGTCTCGGGGGATGCAGTCCGGGTACATGGACAGCGCCGTGTCGAAGCCTCCGACGTTGTTGAGGCACCAGCCGAACGAGTGGTGGGGAAGTAGGGTTAGGATCTTTTTCGCTAATTCGTCGCGGTGAGGCACGCATCGGGATGACGACCAGTACACCAAAGTCTCCTGTAAGAATCGCCATTATTAGGAGCGAGCTGGTAAGAAAAGATAACTTGGAATTATGTCGTCGTTACGTTGTTTTTGGTGTGAGATGAATGATAACTTCGAATCTTTCGAAAGGCGGTTGCGGCGTAAGTGGCCTGAACGTCGTCGGCGGCGTGAAAACCGACGAAAAGATCTTCGTATCCGAATCTTTGTCTGCCAGCTTCAAGATCCAGAGATATTCGAAGTGGATCGCCCGTCTTCCTCTGATACATAAACACAATAATTTAGGGTTTCTGAAAGGATAGGAAGAAAGAAACACAGAACCTGACGGGGGGGAGGAACGTGTTCGAAGAGAAGGGCATCGGGCTTATCGGCGAGAGCATCGGATTTTGTCCATAGACACGTCAGCCCACACCGACAGCGATACAGATTCTCCATCTCATCCGGAATCCACGTCCACCCTTTGACCAACAGATTGACGTGATTCAGTTTCAGTTCATCGCACCGGATCTCCTCCTTCTGCAACGACCCATTGCCGCCGTCGACGGTGCCGTTCCCGTGTTTCTTCCTGAATTCCGCACAGCCGATTCGGGAATCCCATTCCTCGAATACCTTCAGGACGTCCGTCGTGGCTTCTCCGGGGGGCGGAGGCGAGGCGGAGGGGAGTGTCGGAGGTCGCCCCATGTATAGGATCGATAACGCGATTGCTGACGTGGAAAATGCCGTTGCGAGCAAGAGGTTGGAGAATGAAAAATGCATCGTGATCTGCTCTGCTGCAAATTGCAAAGCGTTGTTTCCCGCTGCGCACAAGAAACGACGACGCGTTGAAGTTGCGTGTGAAATAAGTAAACAGCATTAAATTATGTTTGACATTTGAATATATTCGGTGTACTTACTAGGGTGCGGTCTATGTGTCCATTATTTATGTAGTTTCTTCACTAATAGGGCACTCCTTTATTATTGCAATTTGTACAGATACACATCTTGACATAAATAAATTCGGTTTTATGCATTTTATTATACGTCTATTTCGTAATGTTGCAATTTGTACAATACTTGTTTAAAAACAACAATTTATAACATATTTGTTTTATATTATTCAATTTATACCATACATGTTATAAAAAACTTACAATTTTTAACATAATTTTTTAAAATGAACAATTTATTATATATTTTATAATTTGTTGTAATTTAAAATGATTACGACGCATGCATAAAATTACAACAATTTTTAGAACAATTTATTATATATCAATTTTTTATAATTTTATATCATGTATAAAATTACAACATGCATAAAATTACTATGGTAAAAATTACAAGTCTTTTTATAATATGTATGATATAAATTACATAATATAAAACAATTATGTTATAAATTATTGTTTAAAAACAAGTATGGTAAAATTTGTAACATTACCAAGAACATGTGGTATAAATAACATGAACACAATCATCCGGCTTGGCTTACGACGATATTCTTCCGGTTAATGCTCTCGATCAGGAACCGATCCCTCGCGTTCCTCCCGTAAAACGCCTGCCTCGCCGGGAGGAACGCCACATACCCCGCGATTCCGACGCTATAACCGCCCCACACTTTCTCCGCCACGAAACCCCTCACCTTCTTATTCCCCTTCATCTTCTTCTCCAGCTCCGTCAGCGCCCTCTGCTTCCTCAACTTCTGCGGCAGCAGAAGCGGCTGCTCGTCCCCCGTGGCGTTTCCTCCCGTCCCCACCGCGTCCTCCAGCCGAGCCCCCGCCTGCTGCTTCGTCCTCGGATTGCCAGTGATCAGGTCGACGAAGCAGCGCTGCAGGACGATGTTCTTCACGTACGTTTCTTTGTTCGAGGGGGGAAGGAATCCCACCGCTGTATTGAACGGGGCAGCGCCGGATGGATTCGGGGTGGTGATGATGAGCTCGTCCTTGGTGGCGATCCGAGGACGGCCGATTCCGGCGTCCACGAGGTACATTTGGTCTCTCAGGCGCACCACTTTGGCGTCCAGAGCGTTACCGCTTTGGAACAACATGCTGGAGTTGGATCTCCGGAATAATCGGCTCATATATCCTCCACTCATCCTCCCTCCTAATCTGAAATTACAATGATCGTGAAGATGTAACGCTGAGTAGAACAATAACTGAGAATTTCTAGGGCTACAGAAATCAACACCAGCGTGAAAACTTAAACCTAATTTCACGAATTCAACCTACTTGAGAATGGATGACGCAGCATATCGATAACAGAATCGATCGATAAAAAAAAAAAGTTCTACGAGGATTATAAATTTAATGGATCGACAAAGAAAGCTTACTCGTGATGCAAAACCAAGCACACGGCGGCCTGTGGAAAGAAGCCGACGGTGAAAACAGTCGACGGTGAAGAATTTATAGGCGTGCTGCAAAATGAGCCCGAAAAACAGACGGCCCAATATAAAATCCAGCCCAAGAAAGGCCCAATAACTAATTAGTAGGTCCAGCATTGTGGGACCCACTTTTGAAGATTCTTGTTGATACCTCACCTTCCTTCCCCACTGGGAAATTTTTTAGGAATAAAGATTCCAATCCCTTGACCCCACCCAAAATATTATTGTTCTTTCTTTTTTTTTGTAATATTCAAAATTCAATTTTCATAAACGCATCGTGAATAAAATCGATTCTATAAACAAGAATTAATCCATTTTTTTAGAAAAAAAAAAATAATAATAATAATAAATAAATAAATAAAAGGAGTGGGGGGCAGCAAGTTGTTGAGTTGAAGTGAAATGGATTCCACGGCAACAATGGAAGAAGCAAAGGAAGCTCTCTCTCACACTCAACAATAAAAAAAAAAAAATTCAAAGAAAACCATAGCAAGGCACCTTCCTTATCTCCTCCTCCCTTCGGATTCAGGCCACCGGAGTTTCTGTTACCGAAGGTCGGGATTCCGAACTTGCTGCACTGAACTGAAATATATGAAGAACGACGGAGGAGGCGAAGCTGGGAAAGCACTGGGATGGAATCTTCGATTGCTTCCGTGAACTTGCATCCGCGATCCTCTTCTCCAGGATGACGACGGATTCCGCATACAGAGTCGAAACGACGCCGCGCCTCGCTCAATGGCGCATCGAAAACCTAGCTTCCTCCACCTACCGGAAATCCGATCCGTTCAGGATCGGCAAGTGGAATTGGTCAGTTTTTTCTTCTCCTTCTTCTATTTCCTCCGATTGATCCGATTCTTATCGGTTGTTGTGTATGAACAATTAATTATGAAGGCATTTCTCCATGGAGAAGAACAGAAGCTTGTTCATCAAGCTCTTCCCTGAGGTATCCAACGCGAACAAGGAGAATCCTCCGATTGCATCTTTCATCGTCAGAGTAGTGGTTTCATCATTAGGAGATCGCAAGTGTTTAGTTCATCCAGGTTTTTCTCGATTTATCAAGAATCATAGTTCCGTTTCTCTCTCGGAGTGACTCCAACCCTAGAAATTTCTTGCAGAAGTTCGAGACAAACAGCTCAAGACCAATGAGGACTTCGTTTGGGCCATCGACACTCCATTGACGGGGAAGTTCATCGTATACGTCGAGTTTCTCGACCTCAAAACTGCATCTCCAGATGTAAGACACCATTGCTGAAAATGCTGATGATGAATTCCATCTGTTTCCTGCTGAGATTTTCGTGTCGTTTTTCATCGCCAGGGCGGGGTTCCTTACTCGATATGGGGCGAAGAATTCGCCCAAAAACAGTTTCACGAATCAGCTCTATCCTCACTGGGGAGAATGCTGTCCGAAGCCATACACACCGACATCGTCATCAACACCTCCGACGGATCCATCCCGGCCCACCGCGCCGTCCTCGCGTCCAGATCCCCCGTCTTCCGCAGCATGTTCTCCCACGACCTCAAGGAGAAGGAGCTCTCCGCCATAGACATCGCCGACATGTCCCTCGAGACGTGCCAGGCCTTCCTGAACTACATCTACGGCAACGCGAGGAGGGAGGAATTCTTCGCCCACAGGCTGGCCCTCCTCCGAGCGGCCGACAAGTACGACGTGTCGGACTTGAAGGAAGCCTGCCACGAGAGCCTGGTCGAGGATATCGACGCTGGTAACGTGCTGGAGAGGCTGCAGAACGCTTCGCTCTACGGGCTGCCGAAGCTGAAGGAGGGCTGCATTCGGTACCTGGTGAGGTTCGGGAAGATATTCGACATCAGGGACGACTTCGGATCGTTTCTGCAGTCGGCGGATCGGGAGCTGATCGCAGAAGTCGTGAACGAGATCCTTATCGCCTGGAAAGGCTTCTGAGGATTGGGCGTAGTTGTACAGGGCAGGGGGGTTGATTTATTATTATATTGATTGTTGAAATGTGATGGTCGTGTAAATAGTTTGTTGTCTAGGGTTTAGAATAGGAAAGCACAATGTAAAAGTTGTGAGTATTCAAATTTGTAGTATTTAAATCACATGTTTAATAAATAAACATCGTAAAAAATTTTATTGATAAAATTGATAAATCACATATTTTATTGAAACAATAAAAACGACGCACGGAGATGATAAAATACAATTTCAATTGCTATCGGAAAACCCGAAAACTGTGATTTATAGAAGTCGTTCCACCATCAACCGCCAGATTAGAACCACTTACATACCTGGATTCATCACTTGCCAAGAACAGAGCAGCATTAGCGACATCATCCACACTCAGCTCCGCCCCTTTCAAGTTCGCATTCTCAGCAACGAATCTACGGAATCCGATAACCGTGTCCTCCGTCCTCTCTTCCTCCGGCAGATGCGCCAAAGCCAATCGCGTCAGCACCGCGTAAGGCGAGATGCAATTCACGCGGATACCGTGATTACCGAGTTCGGCAGCCACGCTTCGAGTCAATCCTAAAACCGCATGCTTGGAACCCGTATAAGCATGGGGGCCGAATCCTCCCATCGATCCGGCTACACTGCACATGTTTATGATGCACCCCTTTTTCGCGGGGATCATTACTCCGGCAGCGCATTTCATTCCGATGAATAACCCTCTCACGTTCAGATCGAACACCCTGTCGAATTCCGTGAGGGCGAAGTCGCGAATGTCTTTGATGGGTGCACCGGAGATGCCTGCGTTGTTTACCATTATGTCTAGAGTGCCGAATGTGTCCACCGTGAAGTCGACGGCATTCTTGACGTCTTCCTCTTTCGTCACGTCGCAACGGTGGAAGACGAGGTCCGGGGTGGTGGTGCAGAGATGGTTTTGAGCGTCGTTGGATTGAATGTCGACGATGCAGACTTTTGCGCCGTGGCGGTGAAACAGATTGACAATGGCTTCACCGATTCCAGAAGCCCCTCCCGTGACAATGGCAACCCTTCCCAGAAGCCTGGAGACAAAAATGAACATTTATTAGCAGTTATGGCAGAAACAGTGAAAAGCCAGCCAAGAACACAGAATCAAAATTACTTTATTGCTGCAACTCTTTTCCATGAATAAGAAATCATCAAATCACGAGATTCAATACACTTGAACAATATTTTGTAACTGTAGCATCTCTATATGGAATTCGGTGAAATTTATCTCCAACCCTAAAATGAGGTTAACAAAAAATGAACCAGTTTTCTTACGGAATTAACAAAATATCTGTGACTGATTCTAAAGCAAGCTATCTATCAGAATGACACAGAACAGAGATCATTAGGAGCCTTCCAGTATCTGCTACCAGATCTGATCATCCAACAAACAATTCGAACAACACATATATGCGAAATTCAAACGTCCACTCAAACTTGACATTTCAGCGAACAAAAACACGATGCTCACATAGAAAAAAAAATACTACCTCTTATCCAGGAAACGGCCGTCGCCGGAGTGTTGTGATTCCATATCGGATTTCACCTAGCAGATTGAGAAGTTCGCGACTCCGGTCTTTACACAATTATGAACTCGCCAACTTGAGTAGTCGTCCGTCTCCAGCTTGAACTCACCGACACCATTCATATCTCATAATTGACTGAATTACCCTTCATCTTTTTCCAATTTCCAAATTGAGAGGGTAATTTAAATGGATCAGGCCCACTAACCCGGTACTGGAGGCCCAGAAGCCCAACAGATTGCGAGAGATAATAAACCCTAGCCGCAGTAGCCGGAGAAGAAGAAGGTGGTTTTTACTTTTTTAATGGAGGGGAATCAAGGATGGCCCCTTCTCTACCGAATTGGAATGGGGTTTTCGATTGTCTCCCATATTCTCGGCGTCGATACCGATGAGGGTTGGCCTTGTGTAAGAATGAATGGCTGCCTCTTTGTTCGTCAATGCCTAAATTACAGTATGTATGTGGATTGGAAGTCTGTCTATCAGGCTGCATCAGCTTCTTCTGTGTTGATGGAGTTTGGAAGATCCTCCTACAATACATTGATTCTCAACACTTGCAAAATAAAAAACTCGTTATTTTCCATTTGCCTGTCTTTGGTTTAATAAAAATACTTTTTTATAATAAATGATTTAATTGCGACAAGAGATTGAATTTTAATTAAATACTTTTATAAGAGTTTAGTTGATGTTAGGATGTATTAACCTGAAATTATAATAATATATTTAATTAAATGTTAACTTTATATATTTCAAAATCCTAAACCCTAATAAAACTATCCTATCCTACCCAATCCCGTATAAAAACACACCCTTATTTTAATTTCATCGACATTTTATTTAATCATCAAATACAATTTTATTTGATGTGACTCCAGAAAAAATATCAATGTAGAGCACTATGATTTTATATCGACATTGATGATTATCTATTTATCTCTGCCTCTGAGATCTACAAATTAATGAAAAGAAAAAAAGATGAGCGGAATTAAAAAGATGCACGGTGTAATGTAATTTTAAATAAGGCGGCAAAAGCGGTTTTATAAGTCGGTTCCATGATTACGCTATTAAATTATTATTCATAATTGGCACTTATTAGTTTTCACCCTCCTTAAATGTTCAAATCCAAAAAGAGGTTGTTGCAGAATCGATTTCAATCGAAAAACAGTTTACAAAATGAAATCACTAACAATATTTTCGATTATTGATTTTACGGAATAGTCAGGAGAGATCGCATAAGTTGTTACGGCGCACGAGGATACCGGTACATCAAAAAACCAGCAGAACGGAGATTAATAAAATGAATTATTATTATTTTTTATTAGTTAATAAAATGAAATTAAAAAAAAAAAAATCCGAATCAACACACAAGGCGACGTAAACAAACAGTTGAATAAATGAAAAAGCGAAATCGAACCGTCAGAACGGCGGCGGAGCACCGGAACGGAGCATCGGACGGCTGCCGCAGTAACCGGAGTCACATACGTGAAGCGACTGCTTCAATTTGTGAAATCCGAAATGGAAGACGTTGAATCCGAACAGAAATCCAACCGCGATCACGACGAGGACGACGCACAGGCACAGGCAACAGATTCGCGACGGACAGCACATTCTGAATCTCACGGATCTGAATGGGAGAAGGAAGAGGAAGAGAATGAGTGCGGAAGGAGAGCAAGTGGTTTGTCTTCTTCTTCCTCTCTGGAGCGGCGGTTACGTGACTCTCTGTTTTCTAATTCTGACCACCGATATATATATATATATACATATTAATAATTTATAAATTAACGGAAAAAAATTCAAGAAATTCTCCATTTTCCCTTTTAATGTTATTTTCGTCTCGAGTAAAATAAAATTGTAGATGCAATATTTATCGTCATCGTAAAATCGTAATTATTTGGATATTCTTTTTAACTACAATAAATTTTACATTACAACTCGAATAATAATATTTGCGAATAAATTTTTTTTTGATGCATGATGTTGATGTACTTCCTAATTATAAACGGTATTGAAATTAAAATGAAGGCTTTGAAGATTTTTTTTATAGAGAACCCACTTTAACCCAATATAAGTATATTATTCAATCACCTGGATTCAAAGCTGAACCCGACCCGACCCGATCCAACCATCAGCATATTTCAATGTTGTCAACGAGCCGTACATTTCCAAACCAAGCAGCTACACAGATGATCACTGCACGGCCTTTGATCTCATCCACCCTCTCCAGATTTTGCTCATCCACAATCTGAAAAACAATGTAAAAAAAATGGAAGAAGCATACCTCGAATTGATATCGGCGTGCAGGGAAAAGCATACCTCGACGTAATCGACTTTCCCGCCTGCATCTTGTATTGATCCGATCACTAAACTTTTCAGCGCATCGGAGGAGCATGCCGCTTCGCCTTTCTTCTCGGCTCTAGCTTTTGCAACCGTCAACGATCGATTTATTGACAGAGCCTTGAGCAAAAAGAAAAAAAGATGCATGCATATAAACAAGACGACGACTAACGTCTTGGAATTCGAATTTGAAATGACTTCTGTTTAGCACCTTTTGCCTTTCTTCTGATGTCAAACGTACATTACGAGAACTCATAGCAAGGCCGTCTTCGTCTCGAACTAAATCTGCACCGATTATTTTCATCCCAAAATCGAGATCTCGAACCTGAGAAATAAATCCAAATGACACAGGGATGAATACAGTAATTAATATATCGACTCCTTGTTTCATTCTCAAAATCCTAACAACAAAATGAAAGTCATCCTTACCATCCTCTGTATAATCTTCCATTGCTGATAATCCTTTTTCCCGAAAACAGCGAAATCAGGATCAACGATATTGAAAAGCTTAGCAACGACGGTAGCTACTCCTCTAAAAAACACGGGCCTCGTACTACCGCATAAACCCTTCTCCAATTTCTCAACTCTGATCCAAGTTTCATGCCCGGATTCGCCATTTTCGACGCACGACACGACCTTGTTCCTGTCTTGATCATGCCTATCGCCTCCGACTCTGCTGTTTTCAGGATAATCATACAGGTTTTGAGGATGGAAAACAGCATCAACACCACAGGGGATGCTCTTTAGTTTCTCAATGTCACTTGGGAAATCTGAGGGGTAAGTGGAGAGATCCTCCGAAGGAGAGAACTGGCCTGGATTTATGTAGATGGAAACCACAGTGAGATCTGCGTGTTTTCGGGATTCTTTTACTAAAGAAAGATGGCCCTCATGGAGATACCCCATTGTTGGGACTAATCCAATTGTTTTGCCTTGCAATTGAGCTGATTTAGACCATTTTCTCATCCCATCTTTGCTGGTTATGATCACTGGCTTATCTGCCATTAGTTAGGGTTTACACCACCAATCTTGCTTCAGGACCTAAATCAACAAAAACAAAGAATTAACTATAGAAATAGAAGTGATGTATCAGTGATAGCATCGCGACATTAAAGTTAAAGCAGCAAACTAATTTCAGCAAATAATTCATTTATTCGATGAAAGGTAGGCATAAATCGAATATCGAAATACCGGCCGGCGATAGTCCGAATTTCAACGTGAACGATACCGTGGGATGGCCATCATCGTCTCAACTCTCACGGTCGATAGTGAGGAGAACAGTCGGAGTCCAAGTGCTTCCTTACCGATGTATGGGGTCTTACTGGGCCTTTGATTTAGTAGGGACAAAGAAATTAGTATTGGGCCTTGTTTTATTTCTAATGTTATTATATATATATATATATATATAGAATTGATCCGTTGATCCGTCGATCCCAATTCCCAACTCAACGAATCGATCGCCTGTATCTATCGACATCAAACAGAGGGAGGCTCACTGTAAATCTGCGGCGATAGTGACCAGATCTCCGGTTATCGCCGCGATTAATCGACGCCGACCTGAAGAAGATGGCTTCCCCTGGGAATCCGAACCAGCCGCCGGCAGGCGGTATCTTCGATGTGCAGACTTTATTTAACCCTTCCACTCCTCCCCTTGCCTCCTCCAGCCCTAATCCTCCTAATTTCATCAGTAATGTAAGTAACGCTGTGAAAGTTCCTGGTAATTTTCCTTCTGCTCCTTTTCCGCCGCCTTCAGGGTCTTATCCGCCTCAAGCGCAGCAATTCAGTTACCACCCCGTGTATACTGCATACTCTAGTCCTCCGCCGCCGCTCCCCGAGTTTTTGCCGCCACAGAGGTCGTTATCTTACCCTACTCGCACACTTCAACCCCAAGGCCAACCAGGTGCGTCGCCGATTCATCCTAATTTTCAGAATCCTAGTAATACCGTGAACCCAAACAATCACGGTGCTCATTTAATGGCGTTGCTGAGCGCACCACCTTCTGTAGTAGATATTTCGCAGCAGCCTGCGATGCATATCCTTCCCACTTCTTCTGCTGGATCAGATTCTCCAGTGCATCTGAACCTGAACAACTTACCTTCAGCCCCCGGTTTGGTGGCTTCTCATCCGGGCCCTGAGCTGCGGATGCCTAGTAGTAAGCTTCCAAAAGGCCGTCATCTGGTCGGGGATAACTTGGTATATGACATTGATGTTAGGTTGCCGGGTGAAGTCCAGCCTCAGCTTGAGGTTACTCCTATTACGAAATATGGTTCCGATCCCGGCCTTGTTCTAGGGAGGCAGATTGCGGTCAACAAGACATATATTTGTTATGGTCTCAAGCTGGGAAATATCAGGGTCCTGAACATTAACACTGCTTTGAGATCATTGCTGAAGGGCTTAACTCAGGTTAGTTTTCTTTTACGCCCATGGAGATGTTATGCTTATACAGTTTTGGAAAGCTTGTTTTCACCTATATTTTCTGTTTTCCAGAGGGTCACAGACATGGCTTTCTTTGCGGAAGATGTTCCTATTTTGGCCAGGTTAGCTCTCCATGCTGTGTCTAGTTATGTAGTTTGGTCCATGGCTTACGCGTGCTAGCTAGTCTAATTTCAGTGCAAGTATGGATGGGCGTGTTTATGTGTGGAAGATTACTGAGGGCCCAGATGAAGAAGACAAGCCTCAGATTACTGGAAGGATAATTGTTGCCATTCAAGTCACTGGTGAAGCAGAAAATGCTCACCCTAGGGTTTGCTGGCACTGCTATAAACAAGTATACCACCAAGATTAAGCTTTGCATTTTAGCTTATTTTATTGTTTTTTTGTCTCCTGGCTTTTTTTCATGGCATAATTTGGGTGATAGGAAGTTCTTATTGTGGGCATTGGAAGGCATGTTCTGAAGATTGACACTACCAAGCTTGGGAAGGGGGAGACTTTTTCAGCGGATGAACCTGTTAAATGCCCCATTGGTAAGTTAATCGAAGGAGTCCAACTTGTCGGTACCCATGATGGAGAAGTCACTGACCTGTCAATGTGTCGGTGGATGACTACTCGCTTAGCATCTGCTTCGACAGATGGCACAGTATGTCCCTGCACCTCCTTTCATGCTATGTTATGATAAGAAATCTTCTTGAAATAATAATGTTTGCTCTTTTTGAACCATTGCAAAGATTAGTGTATTTCTATCCCGTGATCGGATGATTATGGTGGAGATAAAGAGTTTGTTTTTTTTATTGGTTGCAGATAAAGATTTGGGAAGATAGGAAGCCTCAGCCTATTGCTGTTCTTCGGCCGCATGATGGCCATCCTGTTAATTCGGTTACTTTTTTGGCTGCTCCTCATCACCCAGATCATATTATACTCTTCACAGGGGTAAGTTGTGTTCGCACCTGTAATTCCTGTTTTGTCATGGACAATGGTGCTCAAACTTGCCCTGCTAAATGTTTTCGATTCTATACGTTCTTGTGTTTTTCTTTTTATTTGGTATGCTTTGAAGCTTTAATGCAGCCATTTAACCTTTTAACTTTTTCAGGGTCCAATGAACCGTGAATTGAAAATTTGGGTATCAGCCAGTGAAGAAGGCTGGTTGCTCCCTAGTGATGTCGAGTCGTGGTGGTGCACTCAAACATTGGAACTCAGGAGTTCAGAAGCCGAAGCAGACGAAGCTTTCTTCAATCAAGTGATTGCCTTGCCACAAGCTGGCCTTCTTTTATTGGCAAATGCAAAGAGGAATGCGATATATGCTGTGCACTTGGGGTATGGTCCAAACCCTGCAGCAACCCGCATGGATTACATTGCTGAATTCACAGTCGCTATGCCAATTCTGAGTTTTACCGGAACAAGTGAATTGCTTCCTCATGGCGAGGCAGTTGTTCAGGTCTATTGTGTCCAAACTTTAGCTATTCAGCAGTATGCCTTGGACTTGTCGCAGTGCCTGCCTCCTCCGGGTGAAAATCTATTTTACGAGAAGTCGGACTTAGTTGGCAATCCTGATGGTTCTGATTCTAAAGGAGTCACGGATGTTGAGACTTTTTCCGGCCAGCAAAGCGAGATATCCTTATCTAATTCAGCTCTCTTGGCGAGTTCGCCCAAAATCAAATACTCTGCTGACTCTGCTTCGTCTCAGTTGACAGGACAGCATGAGTTCCCTTCGATTAAGGATTCCATCCCGGCTCATGTTTCGGATGGTTTGGTTGTATCATCTATTCCTTTGTCTTCACTTTCTCTGAGTCCAGGACCTACTAAAATACTTTCTCGAAATCCAGTAGCTGACTTTGAGCCCGAGTTCAATGCAGAAGCAAAAATTGTGGAATATTCTGTTGACAGAAAAATGGATGTCGGTAATAAAAATGCATCTGATGTTGCCTCGTTGGATGGTGAATCGAGAAGTGACGAAAGTGGACATTATCAAGATGATTCTGTGGCTCGTGGGCAGCAGTCCAAGTTCAAACATCCAACTCATTTAGTAACCCCTTCTGAAATATTGAAGGGAAATTCAGCCTCTGAACCTTGCGACACTACGGAAACTAAAGTGGACGTTGAGACGAATATTCAAGATGTGGGAATTAGCAATGATGCAAGGATGGTTGAGGTGGAGGTGAAAGTTGTGGATGATGCAGGGACTCAGCACGGCCTTCAGACGGCTATTTCGGATAGTAAGGAAAAATCATTTTACTCTGAAGAATCCTATCCGGGAATTGAGATGGCTCGAGAATGTCACGAGGTTCTGCCTGAAGCATATGTTGTTCATGAAACTCAGCAAACCAGTGCTTCCGGTGAGGCTGAAAACATCTCCGAACCATCGCCGGTCGAAGATATCCGGGGCAGTACCAGCAATGTTACTAGTAAAGTTATCGATTCAAGTGCTACTGGGACAGCAGAACCTTCGTCAAGTCATAAAAACAAAAAGCAAAAAGGTAAGAACCCTCAGGGATCTGCCTCCTCTTCCCAAATGCGGAGTCCCATCGACTCAACAGATTCATCCATTGAACCATTTGTTGGTTCTAACATCCCGATAGAAGCTGCATTTGCACAAATTATTTCAATGCAAGAGACACTGAACCAGGTGGTTTATCTAGTAATCCTCTTCCGATAGTTTTATTTATGGCGTATGGTTGGTTTAAATGAATTTCTCGCTTTATCAATGTCTTAAAATTTGATAGTTTTTTTTTTTCTGTCCCGAGAAATCTACGTCCTTATAAGCTATTTTTTTGGAAACCAATCTTTGTTATACGTTCTACTCTGACATGGAATCTGTTAATGTATTTATTCTTGTAGATTGTTGCTTTGCAAAAAGATATGCAGAAGCAAATGGCTTCACTGGTTGCCGCTTCGGTTACTAAGGAAGTCAAACGGCTGGAGATGGCCCTCGGAAAGAGTATGGAGAAAGCCGTCAAGTCTCATTCTGATGCTTTATTAGCCCGTGTTCAAGAAGAGAGTTCGAGGCAGGAGAAGGGAGCCAAAGATCATATGCAGCAGTTGGCTAATATGATCAGCAACTGTTTAAACAAGGACTTGCCTTTGGTTACCGATAAAACCGTGAAGAAAGAACTGAGTTCGATGGCACAATCTCTGTCCCGTAGCATTACCCCGGTCGTTGAGAAAGCGTTATCTACTTCCGTTGCGGAGGGTTTCCAGGTTCATCGTCTTTATTGCGTCTTTTTATATCGTCCCGCCTTTTTCGATGAGGTTTGCATAACTTTTTGGTTTCGAATGATCAGAAAGGTGTAGGTGATAAAGGTGTGAATCAATTGGAGAAGTCTGTGAGCTCCAAACTTGAAGCCACGGTTGCTAAACATATCCAGATTCAGTTTCAAACTTCTGGAAAGCAAGCTTTGCAGGTATGGATGGGATGAATTTTTTTTTTTTTTCCTTCGGCTTGTAACTGTCTCGCCGAAACTTAGGGAGCGTTCTGGAGAATTTTTGGAACTGACTTCTACTTTTGCAGTAGTCAAAGTTATTTTTTACAGAATACACTTCTTTTTGAAAAATGACTTCTGCAGAAGTTGTTACATAAGTTACCTATGAAAAATATCGATTTCTGACTTTTGGATTTTATTAACTTATACTTTTGAACAGTTTTTCAGAACATATCCTTAATTTTTACTATTTATGCGATCTATGCCTCTTTTCTGTCATGAAATTTGGCTGTGTATGTGCTCTGTAGTGATTAGATTTTTTATATATTCAGGAAACACTGAAATCGAGTATCGAGGCTTCCGTTGTCCCTGCATTCGAGATGTCTTGCCGGGCAATGTTCGAGCAAGTGGATGCCGCTTTCCAGAAAGGAATGATCGAACACACGGCCGCTGCTCATCACCAGCTGGAGGCGGCACATTCTCCGCTGGCCGTCGTTCTGAGGGTACCGAAAAAACTCTTTTATTCTTCTTGGTAATTCCTCCGGATGAAATCCGAATTCCGGAAATCTTTTTCTTTTTTATCAGGATGCCTTGAATTCTGCTTCGTCGATCACGCAAACGTTGAGCGGGGAGATTCTCGAGGGGCAGAGAAAGTTGCTGGCTCTTGCTGCGAACTCTAAATCGGCAACGAGCTCTCTGGCTGCACAGCTCAACAATGGCCCCCTTGTTGCTCTTCATGAAAAGGTTTGTTTCTGTTTTGATTTATTTCCGAGATGCGTTGTCTGAAAACCGGCCTCTTCTGGATCCTTTTTGTCCGTTAAGCTGGAGGTAACTCTCGACCCGACGAAAGAGCTGACAAGGCTCATCGGCGAGCGGAAATACGACGAAGCGTTCACTGATGCGCTTCAGAGAAGCGATGTCGGCCTCGTCTCGTGGTTATGCACTCAGGTTAGTGAGCATTGGCGCTTTTCGCATGGATTATTAACGCAATTTATTTTCGATTTTTACAAAATTATCGCTTTTGTTTTAAAAATCGAACAATTTATATGTCTTATCCGTTTAAAATGAAATATTAGAGAGGTATATTGCAATTTCCGGCGTGGGGTATATATATAATTTGTTGATGGATGCTTTACAAATGCTTTATTTTCGTCGGGTATAAGGTTTTTTTATTTGAGTTTTGGACGTGCTCAGGTGGATCTTGCCGGAATTCTGCTGATGTCGCCGGTGCCGTTGAGTTCGGGGGTGCTGCTGTCGCTCCTTCAGCAGCTGGGTTGCGACCTGAGCAACGACACGCCGAGGAAGCTGATGTGGATGCGGGAAATTGTGTCGGCCATGAACCCGGGCGACCCGGTGATCGTGATGCACGCGAGGCCGATCTTGGAGCAAGTCTATCACGTGTTGAACCACCAGAGGGGCGTGCACAGCACGGCCGGGGCGGAACAGTCCAACATCCGGCTGATCATGCACGCCATTAATTCAATTTTGATGACCTCCAAGTGAAGAAGAAGAAGAAGAAACGTGTTTTTGGTTGGTTTGTGGTTGTGTTGTGTACAAAAATCTAGATTGTGACTGACTCTTGGGTTTGTTATTTTTTTGTAATGTAAGCGTAAGTAGTAAGCCTTTTTTGTTTATTTGCACATTCGGTTACTACTACTACCAGCACTGATCCGTCTCCCAGCGGCGGAAGCGGAACGGTCCTCTTCCACGATTTTGAATGGAGGACTTCATCAGGTCGCAGTCGTAGACCGCTCTGGCATCCGGATCCGACAGAGTCGCGTAGGCGTTGTGGATCTCGATGAAATCTCCTCCGCCGTCGTCGGGCGAGGATGAAATTGAATCCAGAAATCGAGAGCTGGCGTCCGGATGGTACAGCTTGGCGAGCGTGCGGTACGCCGTCTTGATCTCCGTCTGCGATGCGTCGCGCTTGACTCGGAGAACCTCGTAGAGACTCCTCCGTCGGTCGATTGCGGCGTCGGAGCGTACGGAGAGTCGAGATTTGGCGGGGTGAAAAGGGAGGAGGATTAGGTTTCCGATCATCGAATTCTTTTACTCAGTCCGGAATCTGGCTGGATACATGATTATTGATTGTGAGAGGTAAAATAAAATAAAGGAATTCGATTACGAAGATGCGGGCCCCACTCCCCCTTTTATTTCCGTGGATCAAGGAATCCGGTGTGCATGATGATGGATGGCACACCGGATTACCAGATTCCCGGACCCACAAAAAAAAAGATTAAATATTATATTAATTACAAACCCATTTTTCATGATTAGTATTTATTTAGTACTCCAATTTCCATCCCATCATGTTCACTTATTATCATTCTTACTTGTTAGGTGCATGGTAACCAAATCTCATCTTATTGGGAAATTGAAATCGTTTATTCACTCGCTGTCGCTCAGAAGGTAAGTTGTTTAACTCAGCCTCCTCAGGTATGTATGTGTTTCGGGAAATTGATCATATTTATATCTTTTTTTTTAAAAATAATAATTAAACTACAAATAGAGTAATTAATAAAAAGAGAGAAAAGGAAAAATAGTCAATTTAACTCGTGTTCGGGCCACTGAGAATTTGAATTCAACTGCCTGCCAATGAAAATGATATATCATTAGCACAGCGTTTCTTATCTTACATTTAAATTATAAATAATTCTTCTTTTCAAAAAATATATATATATATATAAATAATTGAAACAATTATTGACGAATCTTTCCATTTTTGACAGAATCTAAACTGTGTCGAAAATCTAAATCTGTATTTACTTACCTAAAAAAAATATCGACAAAACACAGGATTCTTTCTTCACCAATAACGTGGCTCTGCTTAAATAATGTAAGTACGTACGTACACTTTTACTAACTCTATAGGCTAGGCTGGACATGAATAATTCATTCATTAGAAAGATTATATATGTTTTTTATTCAATAGCCTTCATTATCTATTTTGAAAAAAATTGAATGCATAATGTCGACAGTATTTCCGACTGAAGACAAAAGTAATTAATGTGGTGGTGATGCTATCTATCTATCTGATAAGGAATAAGGATTAATAAAAAAAAATATGAGTGAATAATCAATTTGTCATTATTAAAAAAAACTCGATGATTATAATAAGCCGTGATCAAATTGTGGTTTGGCAAAACGACAAAAAAAATGCCCCCAACAATTTATAATAAATATCTCTTCTGTTTTCCCTTCCGTAGTTCACAATTTATAAATAAATAAAATAAAAAAAATTGTTTCCGCTTCAAAGAAAGAAAATGACGACGGGAGAGCAAAGAAGCCTTGAAAGAACCGGTCGGTAATAATCGATTCAGTTTTTTAAAGCCATAATCGGAGATTCTCAGAATGAAAAAGCATTGCTGCGGCAGGTACGATATGGACGGCAGTGGCGCACGTGATAACGGGCATCATCGGAGCGGGCGTGCTGTCATTAGGCTGGAGTGTGGCCCAATTGGGATGGGCCTTAGGCCCAATAAGCATCCTCGTCCTCGCCATCATCACGCAGATAGGTATTTTTCTGGTCATCGATTGCTACAAAGCGCCGGATCCAGTCGCCGGTCCCGACCGCAACCGATCGTTCCTGGGCGCCGTCAACTACTTCCTAGGTCAGTTTTTTTTTTCTGAAAATCGAGTTCAATTCATAAAGGAGGGAGGGGGTTTATGAGTGCGCAGGCAAAAGGCAAGAGAGAATATGCTGCATTTTTGTGATGGTGGGATTCTACGGATGCGGAATAGCTTACACCATCGTCACATCTTCTTGCGTCAGGTGAGGTCAACATTTATTTATATTTCTTTTGTTCAACAATGTTCTTCTGTGAGTTTATTTATTTAAATGTGAAAAATCATAACTGCCGATGATTAGAGATTGTATTTATCCCTTTAATTATTATTATTATTATTATTATTATTATTATTAGAAAAATGAAAGGCAGTAGTAACATAGTAATTAGTGAATGGAGAATAGAAGAAATAGGGCATCACGGTTAATGCTCACGAGTGCGAGCCTTGTAATGGAATCGGGTGCTGCAGAGCGATTCTCCGGTCGGACTGTTACCACAAGCTCGGCCACAATGCGGACTGCAGCTACGGCGGCAAGTTGTATATGCTTCTCTTCGGTCTGGCGCAAATCGTGGTCTCTCAGATTCCCGGTTTCCACGAGATGACGTGGCTCTCCGTCATCGCCGCCGCCATGTCCTTCACCTATGCTTCCATAGGAGCCGCTCTAGGCCTCGCCACAGCTATTGGTAGTTGGTACCGATATCGATTCCATCGCCGATTATGGACGGGGTTTTTATTTTTATTTTTATTTTGCTTCAGAAAATAGGGAAATCAAGGGAAGCCTTTGGGGCGTTTCTGCTAAAAGTACTCCCCAGAAGGTGTGGCTCGTTTTCCAGGCGCTCGGCGATATATCTTTCGCTTATCCTTATACGCAGATTGTGCCCGAAATCCAGGTGTCCACAAACTGTTTGGATGAAATGCCTCACTCAGCCTTGTTCTTTGATAAATTAAACGTGTGTGTACTGTGTATGTGTGAAGGATACTCTGAAGGCAAGTCCACCAGAGAATAAGACCATGAAGAAGGCTTCAATCGTTTCCATGCTCATCACCACTTTCTTCTACCTCTGCTGTGGTTGTTTCGGATATGCAGCTTTCGGAGATGATACACCGGGGAATCTTTTGACCGGATTTGGATTCTATGATCCGTATTGGCTTGTGGATTTCGCCAATGCTTGTGTCATTCTCCATCTCATCGGATCATATCAGGTAAATTTCGCCATGCACAATAATGTTCTTGACACCAAGAATAATCATATCATACACTTTGATCACTTTTTTTGATGCAAATCGTTCTGGTGGGTGATGCAGGTATACAGCCAGCCCGTGTTCGCCTTCGCTGAAAACTGGGCAGCAGAGAAATACCCGGAGTCCAAACTCGTCAACAAGTTCCACACTTACGATCTTCCCCTGCTGCCCAGATTCCACGTGAATGCATTTCGACTGTGTTTTCGAACCCTATACGTGGCATCGACAACCGGAGTTGCTATGATATTCCCTTATTTCAACCAGGTTCTGGGATTCCTCGGAGCACTCACGTTCTGGCCGATTGCAGTATACTACCCTATGGAAATGTACTTTGTTCAGAAGAAAATCGAGCCGTGGACTCGAAAATGGTACGCCTTCTCGGCCTTTAGCTTGTTCGGTTTGGTCATCACTATCGTTGGGTTGATTGGATCGGTTGAAGGGCTTGTTACAGCAAGGTTTTTTAAGTGAACCTTTGCCAAATAGTGGCATTATCGCGATTTCTTAATGATTTTGCTGTCATAATTAATGAAGTGATATCTGATTACATTCTTGAGTTTACAGCTAGCTAGCTTATTAAGTGATATCCTCCTGTCATCATTTTGACATTGATGATGATCATATTATATTCATGCCCCTGATATCTTATAGGCTGGCTTTTCGATAAATCGTTTGAAATGAATGTGTCGGTATTACACAAATGATGCTCTTTATATTTCAACCGTGTTATTTTTCTATAAGTAAGTGCATGCATACGTCTCTTTCCGTGATTTAAAAAAAGTCAAATACTTGCTTCATGTGTGGGTTTGACCTGACCCGGCGTTTAGTGAGTGATCTACCGACTCTTCTTCACACGCATTAGCCATTATATTTGTATGTACTCCGGCGTTGAATTCTTTAATCAAAATCATGCACTTTTTCATTCTTCCAAATCCTCACTTATATTTATCCGCCACCACCACACACACACACACACACCAAAAAAAACCATTCTTTTATCGAAACTCAAATCCGACCCGACTAGGCTACACGGCAAAAAATGGGTCGAATTCCGTGTTGCGAAAAAGAGAATGTCAAGAGAGGGCAATGGACATCAGAGGAGGATCAAAAGCTCTCATCCTACATTTCACAGCATGGTACCAGAAACTGGCGACTCATCCCTAAGCATGCAGGTATATATATAGATTCGAAACGTAATGATGAAATAAAACTGCCATTTACCGTTTCGGTTTTCAGGTCTGCAGAGGTGCGGAAAGAGTTGCAGGCTGAGATGGACGAATTACCTCCGGCCGGACCTCAAGCACGGCCAGTTTTCCGAAGCTGAAGAAGAAACCATTGTCACACTTCATTCAGTTCTAGGCAACAGGTTCCGTTATTCTTCTTTTCTTTCTAAATCGTATTAGATGATATCGATAATAATATTGCGGCCTACCTCGAAACAGATGGTCTGTAATTGCGGCGCAGCTCCCGGGACGAACCGACAACGATGTGAAAAACCACTGGAACACTAAGCTGAAGAAGAAGCTCTCGGGAATGGGAATCGATCCGGTCACTCACAAGCCGTTTTCTCACCTGATAACGGAGATCGCCACGCTCCCGCCTCCGCAAGCTCCGAATCTGGCAGAAGCTGCACTCGGCTGCTTCAAAGACGAAATGCTGCACCTCCTTACGAAAAGACGTACAAACGGAGTTTTAGACGTTCCGATGCAGCAGCAGCAGCAGCAGCATTTTCAATCGGGAGCGACGAGTCTATGCATCAAACATGAAGACAACAACAATAAGGATGGGGCAACCATCGAAAGGATCAAATTTGGGCTGTCCAAGGCGATAAAAGACCCTCATCAAATTGTGGGCAACAAGAACTGGGATCACGAAAACGAAGCGAATTCGACGATGTACCTTGGAGGACAACAATTCAGTTGCTTTCCTGGTTCGGATTCTGGATTGCAGTATAAGCTCAGGAATGAAGGGGATGTATCGTGGACACCGAGCACGAGTGCCACGCACAACGAAAGGGAATACCTGCAAGAGACAATCGAGGATGAAAACAGAGACGATTCAGGGAATAGGCAAGGAACCAGCAGTATATTCAACACAGATTGCTCCTCCTTGTGGGATTTACCTTCTGATGATCTCATCAATCCAATCATCTGAATCTGCAACTCAGGGGAATATTTCATTATACAGATTCATATTCATACGAAAAAAGAAGAAGCAAAATACGAATCTTGATAACCGAAAACTGAATCTAGAGTAACTGTTCTTCCATGGCTCCAACTCTGTAAATACTTAAACAGCCATTCACTGATAATTATAACATAAATGCCATATTCTGCAGCTCAAGCTAATTTGCAGCTTGTTCATCTCAGTGCTAAGCACTATCGAACCCGAATATTCTGAAAACGCCTGTTGAAGAATATCGGAGTAACGTAAGGACTTGCAGATGGGAACCAAATCAAATTCTCGAATGGGGTCGATGGTGTTACCTTCATCGGCCTGATACTTGTTTTTATCATCTCCAGCATAGGCAAGCAAGTTATACTTCGGATTCCATTCAACGCTGTTCATGGCAGCTCGGCATGGAATCTGATGCACGGATCTGCCCGACTCCACATTGGCCTGTGAGAAAATTTTAAGCACCGTTTTAATATCTCAGAAGAAAATTTTCTGAACTGGATTCAAATCTTGCCCTTCCTGCCAGAGTACACTGTTGATAGAAGCATGCCAAGAACGCAGAACTCGTATAATAAATAAATAGAAACATAATCCTGAGGACAAAAATAAGGTGTTTTAGAAGCTTGCTTACTATATCGATGACTAGATCTTCACTGGCAGATGCAATATACTCTCCTGTGTGATTAAAACTTATCGTTCGAACTGGCCATCTAGTAAGATTACAAAACAGTTTAAGCATTTAAAAATAAATAAAAATTGATACAATTTATAATCAACATATTAGCGAACTATAAGAAACTGCTGATTTATTGCAAAGATTCTCGGAAAAATCCGTAACATGGGAGGAACCTTACTCCAGTTTCGTGAATGTTCGGACACACAGCATCTCTTTGATATTCCAAAGGCTCACTAAAGAATCGGCACTTCCAACAGCAAAATATCTTTGCGTCAAAAAAAAAGAAAAAAAAAAAAAGGATTCAGCGACAGCTTAAAAGTTAGACTTTCCATTTTCAGTTAAATCGCATCGTATCATCAAAGTTGACTTAGGTTATTTTCGTGAAAATGGAAATGAAGCACATCACACAACAAACCTTCCCAGTGGGTCGATTGCTATGCAGTAGCAACCTGCTGTATGGGCCATAAGCGTGTGAACAGCTCGGAGTGAAGGATATGCAAGGACTTCCACAGTACCTGAAAATGAGCAATGACGGGTTCAAAAAAAATCGAAGAAATGGTGAAAATAAACTTCGAAAGATTAGATTGCACCATTCCCAGTAGTCAAAAAGAACATATCACCAGCAATGTTCCAGGCAATCTCATTTACCTGATAAAAAAAGAAAAGCAGAAACATTACAAAAAACCAGCCAAGAAGCCCTTCTTCTCTGATGAATGCATATTACCTCGTAACTGAATTTTCGTTTATGTATCGGCTTAAATTTGCGAATATCCAATATCGTTAGTTCATCATCCTGAAAAAACAAAACAGGGAATTTTGCTTTAGAGCAAAAAATAAAGAAAAAAATGCATAGAAAAAAAACAAAACCTTACCCTGTTACCAACAGCTATATGAGTTCCATCAGGCTTGTAAGTGATATTAATATTCTCCCCACTAAGTTCTACTTGCTGGGAACACTTTCCACCTGCAAATCATATAAAAATTGCAAAAGAACTCATTTTTCTGGAAGAAGAGAAGAAGAAGAAGAAGAAAAGACAAAACAATATATCTCGGACATCATACAACTCAGTTGTTTAATAATTAACCGGAATTTTTAGCGCTGAAAAGTGGAACATATTATATTCAATGCCTATTTTTCACAGAAGTTCACCACTGAATAATGATGTGTAACATGTTTAAACAGCACAGATGCAGAAATATAACTTACTTCTGGCATCCCACAAACGAACAGTTTTGTCTCCTGACGCTGTCGCAATCATATCAGCATGTTTCGGATCCCAGCATAATTGATCAACACTGTCTGTGTGGCCTTTCAGCTCGAGATCTTTGGTCTTACTCTACACAATGACGAGTAAAATGGAAAAACTCCAACATAAAACAAAGCCTAATTGTCCTTGGAACAGATAAATTACAGGCTTCATGAAGCGATAACATAGTTGAAACAATGTAAAAGGCTAGTCAAAACTCAAACCAATTACTACTGGTTCGATATTCTCATAGCTGAATCTATCTATCCTTCTGTTGAAGAAAAACCACCACAGGATCCAATAATTAGCATGTTTCTAATTCTCTAAGCTACTCCTTGAAAAAATAAAAAATAAAAATTCAAGCAGTGATTTCTCACATGGCCATGTGGTTCGATCTGCCAAACGCGGGCTGTTTGATCAACAGAACCAGATCCAAGCTTCGTCCCATTACAATTCCACGCCACGGAATGCACCTATTAAAAATCCCACGGAATTAACAACTGGGAAAATACTATCCAAAGCCGAATCCCGCGAAACTTGGAATTGTACCTTCTTCTTGTGGCCTTGGTAATCCCTGCTATGAAGGGATTTGAAGGGTAGGGCTTCCTCCATGCGATTACTTACATATTCGGATTCTGATGGGAGTCCAGCATAATATTAGTTAGCTAAACCCTAAATAATTATTAATCGATTATGCATTTATTTATTTACCTGTTCCTAAATCCGGAATCGTTTTAATATTTAAATATAATTAATTGTTGAGAATTCGTTATGATCCAGAAGCGATTATGATCCGTAACGGATTTTATGTATGTGGTTACAAAAGCGTGTTACTTGTCTCATTGTGAATCACGCTTTCTTCTTGATCTTCAGAGCAGTACGTACATTTAACCGACCGTGTGAAGAAGGAAGGATCAAGATTCATTCATTCGGCTATGGCTACTCTTGTTCAAATCCCTAATTTCGGTGGTACGACAACTCTGTTACAACCCCGAAGAATCGCTCCGCCGTATGGATTAGGTTCCACTCCCGCAACATCCAGGCGAGGCTGCGGCGGCGGCGAGTGCAGGATCAGAGCGGTGCAGGAGAAGGCAGAGGAGATCAAGAAGTCCGAATCCGCGGAAGACATCACGCAGAAATACGGACTCGAAGCCGGCATTTGGAAGGTAATCGATTAGTCGTTTTTCCCCAATTTGCTGTTGATTGGCGATACGTTACGGCAGATATTTTCGTCGGAGGATGGGCGGAAGCAAGAAAAGTCGAAAGGAGATGAAGCGAAGGAGCTGCTAGCGAAATACGGAGGAGCTTATCTTGCTACTTCGATATCGCTCTCGTTAATATCATTCGGCCTCTGCTATGCTCTCGTGACTGCCGGTGTTGATGTATCAGCGTTGCTTCAGAAGGTACGCCGCCAAAATCCAAATGGCTCTTTCATTCCGGCAGGCAAGGCTGAGACGTCGCTGGCGCTGATGTTGTGGTTGGTTGGTTTCATTCAGGTGGGGATATCGTCGAATGAGACCGGAGAAAAGGTGGGAACGTTTGCATTGGCTTACGCGGCTCATAAAGCTGCTTCTCCGATCAGATTTCCGCCCACCGTGGCTTTGACTCCCATTGTTGCGAGCTGGATAGGGAACAAGAAAATCGATGCCCAGAAGAAATGACGACTCCTCTGCTCCTGCTCCTGCTCCTGCTCTAAGAAAAAAGAAAAGTTTTGCATGCATTCTAGTTTAAAATAAAATGAGATGATGATATGTTATATTTTTAAAATTCGTATGAATGAAATTTTATAATAATAATAATAATAATAATTTACAGATTCATTCTATTATGTGTTGAAAATGAATACATTTGAAAACAAACATAAATTGTTCAAATTATGATATTATATAGATGTTAAATTCGGTCAAACTATTCGATTCAAACTGGGTCCATCATCACATTTATGAAGGTCTTATACTTGGCCCACTCAATATAAGTCCGGTCCATACCATATTTTTAGATAGGCCGGGCCCCCTTTCTCTTTTTATTGTTTTGTATTTCTGAATGACCATTAATAAAATAAAATTTATATGAATGAATGAATGAGCATCGTTACTTGGCCCACTGTGGTGTATGTCTGTCTAAATGTTAAATTTGTGTTACTATTGCTTGTATTGAAAATAAGTATGGATAGACATGGGGACCCCAACTGACGGAAGGAAGTAGGCTTTTTTTTGACGTTAAAAGGAAAGAAAGAGTGACGTGACAGATCACACAGATAACACGTATGGGTGTGTGCGTGAAAAGAAAACGACGGCTCCACCACCGACGGACTGACTCACTGTTTTTCCCCTCATCCAACCACCTTTTGCCCCCTGCCTCCTTTGGAAAAAAACCCAACCCTCATCCATCCACTATTTTACTATAATACCCCCCCCCCCCC
>KE527540.1:0-16448 GCA_000441915.1 Genlisea aurea | reverse complement strand
AACGGAATTGAGTATATTTTACCACAAAATGAAACATAAGGGGTATGAATTGCAATTATAAAATAAAAGGGATATTTTTTGCAAAAAAATTTTCAGAAAGAAAATTGGTATAAATTGCAATAAACCCGTCCAAAAAACATATATTTCATAATAAAAAAATAGGTTTATTGCAATTTATACCCATTTTATTTTTAATTTTTGTAAAAAATATCCATATTCTTTTAAAAATGAGCAATTTATACCCAACGCCATTAACTAACGGAAAAATTAACGTTTTCGTTGCAATTTATGCCATTATGTTTCATTTTTTGGCAAAATATACTCAAATTGATGACGTCATCAAACGGAATGTGTATATTTCGCCAAAAAATGAAACATAAGTAGTATAAATTACAATTATGAAAGAATATAAATATTTTTTTTTGTAAAAAATCGAAAATAAAAGTGATATAAAATGAAATAAATTCTAAAAATTATTATTGCGTATCGAAATAGTTGTATGTACGTATTTGGGTTTGGGCCGTGATATTTGAATGTAACGGGCCCAAAATGTAAATGAAATAACAAAATGGATCTGAATATTTAAAAATAAATCACAAGTGACACATACCAAATCCAGATACTTGTGGAGGACAAATTAAGTTGTAGATTTCCGCCCCACCGATTACTATATGTTAAATCTCCTCCATTGATTTTAAATTAGTTTAATAAATTAACGTGCATTCAAATAGATAATGATAAAATTGGTATTAATCACAATTATCTTTTTTCTCATTAAAATAATGTTTGGTGGAATTAGGAATGGTAGCGGGGCTGATATACCATTACCCGCCCCGCCCCGTCAAAAAACCGTCAATGAAAAACCGCTACTCGTCTCAAATCCGCCATGAACTATCTGACGGATTTTTGGTTATCCGCCGGATAATCCAAAAAAAAATTTAATTTTTTTTTTAAAAAAATCATGACAATAAACCGAGGTTTTATATGATTTTATTCTCTGTATTCAATTGTGAATCAAAAAAATCAATAGACAAAAATTAAAACAGAAAACCAAACATAAAATATTTTGATCGCTTGGTTGTCGGAGGAGACCTCTGTCAGATATCTTTTTTTTTTTCCTGTTCGCACGTCGTACATTCGAGTTCGATTCGGTCGCACTCTACTCTTCAAAAGATAATAATGCCGCAATAAATAATAAATATAAAATTAATTAGACTAAATCTCATTAGTTTTTTTAATTATTATTTAATTATTTTAAATTATAAGGCGGTTATCCAGCGGATAATGGCGCGGGTTAAACCGCGGATATCCGCCGGGTAGCGGGGCGGATATCCCATCTCCCGTTTATGGCGGGTAAAAAATTTTTTGCCCCGCGAACCGCCCCGCAACCCGATTCATTATTCATATCCGCCCCAAGCGGGGCGGATTATCCATTTTGGTATCACTAGGTGGAATATAGAAAAATTAGAACATGAGGGGTGGAAATGTAAATTCTAAATTGAATGAAATTGTTAAACGAACCGCGCAAAAAAATAAAATAAAATAAAATAAAAAAACAAAAACAAAACAAAAAAACAAACGAGCCTCGACAAAATATTTCCAGAGCGCAGGCGGAAAATAATACTGGCCACAATTTTCGTTTTTCATCCGCCATTAACAAGATTTCTAATTACGCCCAAGATTTTCAGAGAAAACCTTCTCTGAATCAGCCCTATCCACTCGTTTCGCGCCGTCGAGGGAGTGTGGGATCCATTTCCGGATGAAGATTTCATCATGAAAAGGACCGAAAACTCCACCGCCAATACCACCACTACCGGCGGCGGAGGAGCTGCTGGGATGAGGATTATCGTTCCCTTACAAGGCGTGGTCCATGGCCGCGCCGGACTAATCTTGGGCACCGTCATACCCTGCGCCCTGTTCTATTTTCTCCAACTGTACTTGAAGAATCGCGGCGCCGGAGGCCGACCGTCCGCCTCTTCTCCGCCGCCCGAAGACGAGGATCCTTCTTCCTCTTCGTCCTCCTCCTCGACGCTCCAGAGAGTGCACTCCCGTTTACTGCTTCTTTCTCCGAGGAGTTCCGGCGGGCCGGTACGAATTTCTTCGAGAGCCAGTGCTGTTATCCGGCAGAGCGACGGAGCGTATTACACGGGATTGAAACGCGTGGAAGAAGATCCCTTCCACGAAATCGATAACCCCAACGGCGTCATTCAACTCGCTGTGCCTGAAAACAGAGTAAGTCCTTTCATTGCATAAAAACACACACACACGACTGTTGGAACTGTTGGTTGGTTTTCATATCCATCTCACGTCGTGAATTTCTTTCTGTACTCGTGACTACTACCAGTCAATGGTGAATTTAGTCCAAGAATGGATTTCAGATCATTTGATCGGAAAAGGGCTGAACATAAATGGGATTACTACGTACCAGCCATTCGACGGGCTTATGGAGCTTAAAGCAGTGAGCATTCTCTTCCAATTGACTGATGATCCAACATTTTGCTTATTTCTGTACTGTGGTTTCACTTCCTTGTTGAATCTGCTGTAGGCTGCTGCAGGATTCGTTCTGCAAGTCACTGAAAAATCATTTCGCATCGATCCCACGCAAATCGTAGTCACAGCCGGCGTAACCTCCGGAATCGAGGCTCTCGTTTTTTCCCTGTCCGATCCCGGAAACGCATTTCTCGTACCATCCCCTTATTCTCCCGAGTAAGCTAGCTGCTCATCGAAGATCTGTTGGTAGAAACAGATTCCCAGTTAGGAATAATACAGAGAGAAGCTTTTTTTGCAGGCTTGATGGTGCTGTGAAATGGAGGACTGGCGTCGAGATCATACAGATTCCCTGCCGGAGTTCCGATGGCTTCGGTTTGAGCATAGCCGCCGTGGACCGAGCCTACAACCAGGCGAAAAAGCAAGGAGTTAAAGTTTCCGGGATCATACTATCGAATCCTTCGAACCCTTTCGGCGTCGTGTACACCAGGGAGGCTCTCTACAACCTCCTGGATTTCGCCACGGAGAAAAACATCCACATCATCTCAGTCGAAACGCTCGTCGGATCCGCCCGCGGCGCCCAAGAGTTCGTGAGCATGGCCGAGGTTGCCGGGACCGAAGAAGCCGCCGCCGCCTTCGACGGCAACAACAGAGTCCACCTCGTCTACGACCTGGCGAATGATCTTTCCATCATCTACACGACGAACGAAGGCGTCTCATCGGCGGCGAAGAGGCTGTCGAGATTCTCGTCCGTATCCGTCCCCGCGCAGCAGCTGCTGATATCCATGTTTTCCGATACCAAGTTCGTGGAGAGGAGCGTGAGCTTGACGAGGGGAAGGGTTTCGAGGATGCACTCGGAGTTCGTGAGTTGGGTGGAGGAGAGGCTGGGCATCCGATGCTTCGAGGGTTCTTCCGGTGGGTTGTACTGCTGGGCCGATATGAGCCGTTTCATTCCGACGTACAACGAGGAAGGGGAGATGGAGCTGTGGAACAAGATGGTGAGCGTGGCGAAGATCAACGCGCTTCCTGGTTCGGCTTGCCATTGCGTCGAGCCGGGGTGGTTCGGCTTTTGCTTGGCTGCGCTCGGTGAAGAACAACAAGTTGCCGTAGTCGTTCAGAGGATTCGTCGACTAGTTCTAGAAACGTGTAAATAAACAAAACACACGATTTTATACCGTCACAAAAACACGATTTTATATTGTTTTGAGCATACGCAGAAAAAACGATTTTTTTACAAATTATGCCATGTTTATTTCGTGGCATAATTTATATAATTTATGCCATCTAACTTAAATAAATAAATAAAATAATAATCAAGTTACATTATTTTCTAAAAAATGGCAATGTATCTGAACTTATAGTACAGATGAGATTATAAGGAATTAAATTGAAATTTCTGTTATATTTGCATACAATAATTTTGTTCGCGGAAAATTTCCTTCTCGGGAAAACCCCCAATTGTGAATCGTCAGTCGATTGCCGTCGCCGCCGCCTGGAAAGCTTCTTTGTCGTCGAAGCTCTGGATGTTGGGGATCCCATATGGATGAAACCACTACAAGTTCGTCTCCGAAATGAATAATAGGGAGGTAATGTTTTCTTCTTCCAGAAGAATTCTATGAATTTATGAATTGAATGCTTGCTAGTTGCTACTCGTTGGGAAGAATGGCGAAACGAATTCAATCTTTCTTCCTTGAGGAGTGGTTGAGGAACAGCATTATCTCCAGCAGCAAGAAAAATGATTCTGTGATTGCTTCTTCTCCTTCGTCTGCTCAGACGATAATAAAAGCTTGGGCTGAGCTTAGGGAAGTCCTTTTGCATCAGAGTTTCCTTACTCATCACCTTGAAGCTCTAAAGTTGCTCGTAAATTTTCAAGCGTCTATTTATGTTGCTGATCCTCAGGCAAGGATTCTGTTGCTGATATTATCTTCAGATAAGATCTCACTTCCTCAAGAATCTTATCCGTTGTTCATCAGGCTTTTATATGTTTGGGTAAGGAAATCAAGGCAGAATTCTGAGCTAGTTGATTCTGCTATCGACATCATCGCACGGCTTCTCTCGCAGCGAACTTCATACGAGGGAAGCTCTGTTTTATTATGTGATGGGGTTCTCCTCTTGGGTGCACTCTCTTTCCAAACTCCTGCATCTGATCAATCTAAAAGCCTCTGCTATGAGTTGATTTCTAAGCTCCTCGAAGAAGAGCACGGCTTGATTTTCATGTCTGATGAGCTAGCCACGAATGCTCTTGCTGGCATTTCTTATGCTCTGTCTTCCTCAATGCCCATTTATTTCAAAAGAATTTTGGGTATTTTGTTTCGTGTTTGTCGTCGAGATGGTAATGCTTATCGAGGACTTGTGCTATTGCATTCAATGGAGTGGGTTATGTCGGCATCCTTGAGTTTGCGCTCTCTGGATAAAATTGATGTTGTGAGAGAGCTCTTGGAAAATGACAAGGCAACACATTTTCCTTACTCTTCAGTCATGGCTGCAGCTGGAGTGCTGAGAGCTGTCAACCGATCCGGATCGAGTGGCTTCATGGATCTTAAAAATTCCGCAGAAGAGCACATCGACATCGTGGCAAGAACATTGTTTTTCCAAACTAGAGATTCTGACTACGTGGCAACGAGTAATATTCCTCTGCAGTGTTTCGCACTAGCATTAGCTCGGAGTGGTTCCATTTCATTCAGAGCACCACTTCTGCTTTCTCTAGCATTTGCACTGTTGGTCGAGGTATTCCCCTTGAAGCGCTTATATAATAAAGTTCTCTATGCCCCTGGAGAGAATTTGATGTCAACGGTGTATGAGGAGGTTGAACATCATCTAAATGGTGTCATCTTCAAGGAGGCTGGATCCATAACTGGTGTATGCTGCAATCTGTATGCATTAGCAGATGAAGGTACCCGGGATTCTGTTGAGGAGCAGATATGGACTTACTGTCAGGAAGTTTACTCGTGGCATCGACAGGCAAGGTTAATTCTCGCAGGCACTGGCGACGAGCTTAACGGCAAGATAGAAAAAATTGTTGAATCCGCTTTTCTCATGGTTGTGGTTTTTGCATTAGGAGTCACAAAGCACAGGCTAGATGCCGGAGTAAACCTCGAAAGTAAATCGGAAATCTCTGTCAGGATATTGATTTCATTCTCTTGTATGGAGTATTTCCGTCGAGTTCGTTTGTCTGAGTATATGGATACGATCAGAGCTGTCATCGTGTACGTTCAGGAGAACACATCGTCTTGCTCTGCATTCGTAAAATCATTGCCATCATACGATGACTTGGTCTTCCATCGAGGTAGTTATTAACTACGTTTTTGCTCGTTTCGTTTTGTCTCATCGACGGCCTATCCCTTTTGCAGGTTCCCGTTTCAACGGATACATTTGGTCCGGTGATGACGTCCAAACTGCCCGCGTTCTATTTTATATGCGGGTCGTATCTACTTTCCTCGATAAGCTGCCTTCATCCGTATTTAAGGCAGCAGTAGCCCCAACCATGTTCCTGTCTGTATCCTCCTCCTCAACAAGCACTGAATTTTAATCTTTACGACATATGCAGTAGTTTGTTTGGACTGAATAATATATACATGTCTTTTGTAGATATATGGGACATCCTAATGCGAAAGTCGCTCGATATGCACATACCGTTTTCGCTGCGTTCGTATCTTCTGGTAAAGATTATTCTTCGCAGGACGAAGAGAGAGCTTTGCTCAAGGAGCAACTCGGTTATCATTACTTGAAGAGATCACTGGAGAGTTATCCCGGGATAACGCCATTCGAGGGACTGGCTTCCGGAGTTTCGGCAATGGTTCGATGCCTTCCTGCTGGCAGCCCGACGTTATTCTATTGCGTTCATAGTCTCGTCGAGAAAGCTCGGAGTCTACCCGTGGAAACGGATCCCTTTAAAAAGGCGTTTGATCTTCTTCTGAGATTACTATCCCTCACAGACGTTCAGGTAATGATGGTATTATTATTATCATCATCATCATTGTGGGTGTTTTTTTCGTCGCGCTGTCTGTTTCAGTCGAGACGCATGGTGGCAGGTTTTGCCGAGCTTGATGAAGTTAATGGCCGAGTTGATTGTCCAACTCCCGGTTCCTTGTCGGAACACGGTTCTGAATCAGTTGTATCGACAGATTGCAGAATCCGATGATGTCGTTCGAAAACCGAGTTTGGTTTCATGGGTGCAATCTCTGTCTTACCTTTGTTCTTGTGGAGCGAGGGATTCCGCGAAGTCGATGACCATGAGCAGCCTATAGATATGATTGTATGTATATATATATGTATGTATGTATATATATAGTGTTATTGTTGTACCTATTTATTTCCTTCATGGTCGTTTCCAGGGATGTATGTTGTTATTTAAATTACGTTAAAATATAAACCTCGTTCGGTATTATTACATTTTTCACGTTTGATATTTAGTGTAAATTTGGTATTTTATTTTTTTAAAAAAATATCTCTAAATATACAAAATCAATATAACTAAAATGATATTATATTTGTAGTAATAAATGAGTGAAGGCAGTAGGGGTTTGAATGGGAAGAAAAATCAAAATTATTTATTTGGCTTTTATTTAACACGATAACTAAATTGTATCATTATTGCCCTGCCCCTATAATTGTATATAAATTATGTTGTCAAACCTTTTCAATTATTCCACAATTCAAAATACGAATACAAATACAGATAGGTTGGTCTGGTCTGTATTCAATTCCGAATTCCGAATTCAATGGCCCAAATCCTGATCATCGCCATTTTTGGTGCCCTAATTCTGCTGCCATTTTTGTCCGCCATAGCAGATGAGGGCAATGATCATTCATTGGGTGTTACGACGACGTACATTGTTCACGTTGAGCCGCCCTACGATCTCTTCGATTCAATCGACCTCCAAAAATGGTACTTCTCGTTCTTGCCGGAGACGGCCAACTTCACCGGAGGGAAATCGCCGATCGTCCATTCTTACAGGAATGTGTTTTCCGGTTTTGCGGCGAAGTTGTCGGAAGTTGACGTCGAGTTCGTACGCCGGAGGAAAGGATTTATTTCGGCTACTCCGCAGAGGGTGCTGCAGTTACACACGACGCGGTCGCCTGAGTTCATGGGATTGCGGCGGGATTTTGGGCTGTGGAAGGATTCCGATTACGGGAAGGGCGTCATCGTCGGAGTTCTCGACACTGGAATTTTCCCGAATCATCCGTCGTTCGACGCCGGCGGTATGCCGCCTCCGCCGCAGAGGTGGAAGGGGAAGTGCGAATTCAATTTCACGGCGTGTAATGATAAGATCATCGGAGCCAGAAACTTCATCGACGGCGAAGATGGGCCGATGGATCGGAACGGGCACGGGACCCACTCGGCGAGCACGGCGGCGGGTCGATTCGTGGGCGACGCCAGCGTGTACGGGAATGCGAAGGGTACGGCGGCGGGCGTCGCTCCGATGGCACATCTGGCGATTTATAAGTCGTGTACGGACGATTGTCTGGAGAGCGACGTGCTGGCGGCGATGGACGCCGCCATCGACGACGGCGTGGACGTGATTTCGATTTCGTTCGGAGGATTTTCGAGGGAATATTACGACGATAACATCGCACTCGGAGCTTACAGCGCCATGCAGAGGGGAATTTTCGTCAGCTGTTCCGCCGGAAATAACGGCCCTTTTCACACCACTCTGTCCAACGAAGCGCCGTGGATTCTCACCGTCGGAGCGAGCACCATCGATCGAAAACTAGTGGCCACCGCCGTTCTCGGAAACGGAGTCGAAATCTCCGGCGAATCGGCTTTCCAGCCGAGAAATTGGTCGCCGGAGCAAATTCCCCTGGTTTTCCCCGGCGCCAATTCGACGAACCACGCTTATTATTACTGCTCCGGCGAGTCGCTATCCAACACTGGCGTGAAAGGGAAGATAGTTCTGTGCTCCGTCGACACCAGAACCACAAAAATCGAACAGGGCCGCGCCGTGAGAGATGCCGGAGGCGCCGCCATGATTCTCATGAACTCCCAATACGAAGGGGTCGCCACTTCCGCCGTCGCCCATCTCATCCCGGCCACAAACGTCGACTACACCGACGGACAAAAAATCATCAGCTACATAAACTCAGCAGCCGCAATCCCCACCGCCGGAATCGCTTTCAGAGGAACGGTAATCGACAAAAAATCAGTTCCGATGGTGACGCCATTCTCATCCAGAGGGCCAAGCTATCTGAGCCCCGGAATCCTGAAACCGGACATAATCTCCCCCGGCGCCAACATCATCGGAGCCTGGACGGAAAGCAAATTCAACATCATGTCCGGAACGTCAGTTTCCAGCGCCCATTTGGCCGGCGTCGCCGCCCTGATCAAAACCCTACACCCCGATTGGTCCGCCGCCGCCATCAAATCAGCGATAATGACGACCGCCGACAGCAACACTCTAGAAAACAGGGCAATCCCGGACGAGAACCTCCGCCCTGCCGACATTTTCTCAACGGGTTCCGGCCATGTGAATCCCGGCAAGGCGATCGATCCGGGCCTGGTTTACGACATCCAGCCGGAGGATTACGTCCCGTATCTGTGCGGGCTCCATTACACCAACCGCCAAGTGAGTAAAATCCTCCTCCAGAGAGCCAACTGTTCGCATACCATCCCCGAAAGCCAGCTCAATTATCCGGCCTTCGCGGTCCGATTCGGAGAATCCGATCAGAGATTCGCGAGGACGGTGACGAACGTAGGCGAGGAACGGGAGAGTTACGCGGTGGAAATCGTGGCCCCGCATGGAATCTCCGTGAGCGTGGCGCCGGAAAGACTGGACTTCGTCAGGAAGAACGAGAAGTTGAACTACGAGGCGGTGTTCACCGTGGCGGCGCCGGCGGAGAATCAGAAGGTTTCTCAGGGATTCATTGCCTGGAAATCGGAGAAGCACTACGTCAAGACCCATTTCGCCGCATCCGATTTTTTAAATTATTAATTAAAAAAATCAAGATAATTAATTTGACGTCATAAATATTGTTTGTTTTGTTGGTAGAAATTTCGTATTGCCCATCCAATCTAAACAACAATAATTGAACTGCCTTTTCGTTTTCAATCGCATTCATTGGAAAACTGTCTTGAACACTTCCAATAAACCGACCTTGTACATCATGCGCGACACGTGATCATGCTTCCCTTCCCATTTCCAATTGATACATGCATCAATACAAAGGCATCCATAATATAACGTGTGCTAAAAAAAACCCTATCTCCTTAGTCGCGTTACGTATTTATTTAACTAAACGCACCTAAAAATACATACGTACATACATGTGCACTTACCAAACTTTCTTTGTCGACACTCTTCGATTTCTTATTCCTATTCAAATTTAACGACATGAGTTCAGGATTTAGGGCCAAAAGAATTATGTCCGCCGATGATTTCAGACATTATTTTCTATTCTTCGTTACTCTCCATTGTTCCCTCCTAACATCATCGTCGTCTTCGTCGTCATGGGAAAAACTAACCGACTCCCAGGTTTACATCGTCCACGTCGATCCCCCTCCCTCTGCCGACAACGACGTCGATGCGTGGTACCGTACATTTCTGCCGACGGCCTCGTCGGAGGAGGCCGGTTCCGGCGGCGGTTTAGTTTACTCGTACCGCAACGTGTTCACGGGCTTCGCCGCGAGGCTGTCGCAAGGGGAAGCGAAGCAGATGGAGAAAATTCGGGGATTCGTTTCTGCTCAGCCGCAGCAATTTCTCCCTCTCCACACCACGCGTTCTCCGGATTTCTTGGGATTGAATCGGAATGCGGCAGGGTTTTGGGGAGATTCGAATTACGGGAGTGGGGTTGTGATCGGGCTGCTGGATACGGGGGTGACTCCGACCCATCCATCGTATTCTGACGATGGGATGTCTCCGCCGCCGGCGAGTTGGCGGGGGAAGTGCCAGCTGAGTTCCGGCGGCTGCAACAATAAGCTCGTCGGGGCGAGGTTCTTCACAGTCGGAAACGGGACTGCGCTGGATGAGAACGGCCACGGAACCCACACTTCCACGACGGCTGCCGGGAATTTCGTGCCGGGAGCGAATGTGTTCGGGAACGCCGACGGAACTGCCGCCGGGATCGCTCCCAGAGCGTACATCGCCAGCTATAAAGTGTGCGTGACCACCTGCCCGGAGAGCGATATCCTCGCCGCGATTGACGCGGCCATAGACGACGGCGTCGACATAATTTCGATGTCCCTAGGCGGGGCGCCGTCGGATTTTTACAGCGGGAACATCCAAATCGGAGCATTCCGGGCGATGGAGAGAGGGATCCTGGTGAGCGCATCGGCCGGGAACAGTGGCCCGTATTTCGGGACGGTTACGAACGGAGCGCCGTGGATTCTCACCGTGGGAGCCAGCACCATCGATCGGAAGATCAGGGCCACCGCGGTTCTCGGAAACTCTGAAGAACTAAACGGAGAATCCAACTACCAGCCCGCCGATTTCCCTTCCACAGATTTCCCCCTGATTTTCCCCGGACTGAATTCCACAAATCCCAGGGCCAGGTACTGTTACCCGTCGTTCGGAAACCTCACGCTGACGGGGACAATCGTGGTGTGCGAAGATCGCGGCGGGATCGGAAAAATCGCCAAAGGCCGCGTCGTACGGAACGCCGGCGCCGCCGGATTGATCATCGTCAACGGAGAAGCCGACGCTTACACGACGCCGTCGGAATCTCACGTCATCCCGGCGACGCATCTCAGTTACGCCGACGGGCAGCGACTCATAGCTTATCTGAACTCAACGGCGAATCCCACGGCGGCGATCTCATTCCGGGGAACCATAATCGGAGATCGAGACGCCCCCGTCGTAGCTTCATACTCATCCAGAGGACCCAACACCCCAAGCAGGGGAATTCTGAAGCCCGACATCATCGGACCTGGACACAACATCCTCGCCGGCTGGTATCAATCCCTCGAAAACACGGATTCCCATTTCAATATCATATCAGGAACTTCAATGGCCTGCCCCCACCTGAGCGGCGCCGCCGCCCTGATAAAGAATGCCCACCCCGATTGGTCACCGGCGGCGATCAAATCCGCCCTAATGACCACCGCAGATCAAACCAACATCGCCGGAACACCAATCCAAGACCAGACCCTTAACCCAGCGGACGCATTCGCCACAGGCTCAGGCCACGTCAACATCGCCAGAGCTTCCAACCCAGGACTCATCTACGATATCCAACCCGATGATTACCTCCCTTACCTCTGCGGCCTCAATTACACGGATCAACAAGTGGGTATCATCGCCAACCGGGCGGTGAATTGCAGCAACATATCGAGCATCCCAGAAGCAGAACTGAATTACCCTTCTTTCTCAGTGTTCGTGGGAGATGAATCTCTAACATTTAACAGGACAGTTACCAATGTGGGCGAAGCCAATGAGGTCTACACTTCTCGGTACACTGTTTTTCCGAGCGTGGACGTGAAAATCGAGCCCAGTAGCCTTCAGTTCACTGAGGTGCATCAGAGAATAACATACCAGGTGACGTTTGCTAAACAGCCGGACGCTGTAAGCCGCACGATCATCCAAGGTTCTCTGACGTGGACATCTGCTAGTCACTCCGTAAGATGTCCTGTCATTGCTGTCATTAAATGAGCTGTTACAAGAACACTGAAATCAATTATTGATGTTGTATAACATGATTCAATAGGTTCAGAAATTGCAGTTTTACCTGTCGCCAACGCTCTGAATCAATGATAGATGCATCCCCAGAGGTTTGAACTTGAGAGTTATCTGAAATGAGTCGAAACTGAAGCCAGCAAAACGAAGTTTTAGTCAACCAAAGCCAGGAGGTAGATCAGGATCTTCGTCATTTCTGCCTCTAGACTTCCACACAGCATAATTACCGGCAGGAGAACCGGAATTCAAAATCTCAGACTGTTCTTCGATTGGCATAACTGTGTTGTCTGATTGGCATAACTGGCTGAACCCAGGAAAATGGCAGTCAACTGGCTCCCCACCATTAATTTCAGTACCACGATTCTGAATTTCCTTCTGAATACTAGATGAATCCTGAAGAGAAGACTCTCCAACATGATTATCATTGGGGTTTAGCAGTTGATCGTAAACTGACTGCACAGTCTCTGTGATTTCAGTTTTCATCCCTTCAGGAGATCTTATAATACTCCACAGACTATCAGAAATTTGGCTCATGATTTTCTCCCTGAAAACAGGAAAAATTTAGAACGAGCACTTGAACATAATATATTTCCAATTTTCTAGTGACTCTCGGATACCCGATTTCTTGGTGTATTGCATCAGATAGCTGTCTTGGCTTCATTGCTTCAGCACCAGGCCGGTTAATTACAGCTGACTGCTTCACCAGAGATGCAATATCACTTCGTAATTTTTCCTACAGATAACAAGAGCTAGTAATCGAAGTAAGAAGGATAAATCCGTATCAGTTTCAATGAAAGTCGATGGAGAAAAAACTTGAGAAAAAGCATACTAGTTCCATCAGTACCAGAACACTTGATCCCAGAAGCTGAAATATCATAACAGCAATACAGTCATTTTCATTCTGAGCTGCCTTATAAATGTTAAAAGAAACATCAGGGGGTTTAAAAAACTTATCTTGATAATCTTGCACTTATCTTGATATTTATGATTGATTAGATGAGATTGAAATCTCATCTAATCAATCATAAATATAGCAAAATAAGTGCAGGAATAAATTAAAGATCGTAAACGCTTTCTTTGGTACATTTCAAGGTTATCTTGCCGAAAATCAAGTAGAAGATGAGCTAATTAATAAATCTGTTGGTTCAGATTCCACAGGTAGGTAAAATTGTAAACCTAGTTGCCAGAATCATCAAAAGAGTCCCGCAAAGAATTACGGCCGAATTCACCATGTAAAGCATACAGAAAACACTGAAATCATACCCTAGATATATAGGCGATTGGAAGAAAGGTAACATACATTCTCCTTGAATTTACGAATAATTTTGATACGAAGTCGGTCGAAATCACCATCGTCTTTCATCTTTGATATCACATCTTCAGGCCCTATACGGCGCCACCCGCCGCCGCCGCCGGAGCGGTCAGTATCCATGTCTCGCGACATCTTCTACACTTAGCGCGGGTCTTCAAATATGGGCTTGATCGCACTTATTTAATATTAATTAAATTATTCAACTTTTAAGTATAAAAAAAGAAATTATATTTTATATTTATATCTTTTGCCCTAGAAACGGTCGTCGTAAAAGGGGATCGTCGACTCGTCGTAGATTGCAGATGGAGGAATCCTCCGTCGCCGGCGCTCGTCAGATCCTCGTAAAATTGCTCGATGGAAAGCACAGAATCATGAACTTCTACGATTCGGCGGTTACCGGCGCTGACCTGAAAAAGCGTATCGAAAGCCTGACCTTCATACCGTCCGGAGAGCAGCTCCTTTTAATTGACAGTTCCAAGGTCCTCCACGACCACCAAGTCTTGATTCTTCCTCCTTCCGGAAAGAAACCTGAGGAGATTACGCTCGGTTGCAATTTCCAATTGCCCCGAGATAAAGGATTTCCGGATGACGAAAGCGTTATCGAGCGTGACGTCTTGAGTAATTTTCCAGTCGTGGTGCACTTGCTGCTGAGGCTCAGGGGAGGGAAAGGAGGGTTCGGATCGCTGCTTAGAGGTGCTGCTACAAAGGCTGGACACAAGAAAACAAACAATTTCGACGCTTGTAGGGATATGAACGGTCGAAGGCTGAGGCATGTGAATGCTGAAAAGAAGCTAGAAGAGTGGAGGGCAGGGGCGGAGGAAAGGAAGTTGGAGAAGGTGGCTGAGGACTTCCTTAAAAAGAAATCCAAAGAAGCTGTGAAAATCGGAAAGACTGCAGGAGTCGATAGTGCTGAGAAGTACGTCGCGAAGTACAGAGCCGATTCCGAGAAATGCAGGGAAGTGGTGGAGAAGGCAATCCGGGATTCGGTGAAGAGAAAGTCCCTGGTCCAGGATAATGCTTCTTCATCCAAGAAACTGAAGACGATATGGTATGGAGTTTTATTTTCTGCGCAATGCGTTGATTTCCCTAACAAACATTGTGTTTGTTCGTTCTTCCCAGGTCTGGAAGCGATAGCAGCGATAGTGAAGACCTCGATGAGGATGATGGTAATGAGAAATCCCTTGTGATAGACGATGCTTATTATTCAAACAAAGAAGCTGAGGCAGCTAGCCCTGGTTCCGTTAATGGCGGGAAGCATGGAAACGATAAAGAGTCCAGTAGTAGTGGTGGTGGTGGCTCCAGTCCAGAAGAAGAAACTGCTGCTGCCAATTCCACTTATGAGGATCTTATCGTTACATTTCCTGCTTCCGGAATTCCTGAAGTCCAATGCGATGTTAACGAAGCCGTTCCAGATTCGGCTAGAAAATCCCCCTCTGTTGCCATGGAAGATCAACATGGAATCCCATCTGAGGTTGCCGTTGCCGAAGAAGCAACTCATGTTAGTGAAGAATCTCAAAACCTGCCCGAACCCCCCCTGAACTTGGATGAATATAATTCAGCTGCAGAATTAGAGGTGAGAAGATTGTCCAATACTTTTGCTGTACATAACCAGTAAGTATGTTTTTGTTCCCTTGATGAAAACTGCTGATCTCGTGGCGTGTTTAGGTCGTCGGGCCGGAACGGTTGAAGTCGGAGCTTACGAATCGAGGACTCAAATGCGGAGGGACGCTGCAAGAACGCGCTGCGAGGCTCTTCCTTCTCAAAACGACACCCTTGGAGATGTTCCCGAAGAAGCTATTTGCCAGAAAATGAATGCTGTGGGTGGTTAGTTCATCACTCTTGATGCTTGTTCGAACTGTACTTTTGATATCTGCTTTCAAATCGGAATCTCGGTTTCAAATGAATGACATTGCAAAATAGGCTGAATAAGAAGAAGGCATGTTTGTTGTTTATCATCCCTCTGCATTCTTCTTGAAGATCTTCTGCGCGATGTGCTGATTAAAAGTCCGGGGCTGAAACAATGCCGGAGAATGATCGGTTACAGTCTCCGGCAGCGGCCTGAGGAGGACGGCATCGCTCGGAGGCTCCAAAAAGGCCGCCCAAGAAATCCTTACTTTCTCCTTATTCACGAGCCCACGGTGGAGGACGCTCTTGTACCTGCCGTTGCTGAGAATCTCGACGGAGTCCCCGACGTGGATGATGATCGAATTGGGGACGCATTTGGCGGTGACCCATTTGCTCCGGTGGAAGAGCTGCAGCCCGGGCACGCCGTTGTGGAGGATGAAGGTGAGGGCGCTGACGTCGGTGTGGGCTTCGACGCCGAGGGCGAGCTCCGGCTGAGGGCATTTCGGGTAGTAATTGATTTTCATCTGGAGGATTATCTCGTCGGAGCCGCCGAGTTCTTTCTCGAGGCTGCCGTCGTCGAGGCCGAGGCTGGACGACAGAGCTGAAAGAAGTTTCGTGCTCAGCCGCCGGAGTTCGTCCGAGTACTCGCTCACCGATGGGCTGCAAAATCACGTTAATATCAAATCACAATTATATATTAATTATTAATTACTACTGACATGTAATCTTGAGGAAAGTCCGGCCAGATGGAGAGATCTCTTTTCTCCGACGGAAAAACGGTATGGAAAAAGTAATCCTCCCACTCCAGGCGGCCACTGGCGTTGTTGGCGAGTTTGCTGCCGTATCCTTGAATTTTTCCGGCGGCCTGATAACGACGAGTGATTGAGTCGTCGGAGAGTCGGTAATTCGATGAATGCGAAACATGGAGACGCACCTGATCGTTGGCATATCTCTCCTTCTCCTCCGATGGAAGCTCGAAGAATCCATTTCCGGCCGCCTGAACCCTACTCACGAGCTCTTCTCCGATGCCGTGATTGATCAGATGCATCACTCCCCACTCCTCCGCCGCCTTACTCACCTCCTCGCACCACGTCGGCGACGACATATCCACCACGGGGACCTGTGTTTCACCAGATCGATTCAGTCCAATGCCGATTCCTAACTGAAGTATGAAATGTCAAAAAAAAAAAAAAAAAAAA
>KE527531.1:0-12190 GCA_000441915.1 Genlisea aurea | reverse complement strand
AAAAAAAAAAAAAAAAAAAAATTTCAGCCCAGAGAGTGAAAATATGCACTTGTTACCTGTGTTAGAAAAAAAACGGCAAGATAATCCCACGTATCTTTACTGAGAATCAAATATAGGAACACCTGCATTGATAGGGTACAAATTTGAATTTTTGACATGCCAAATGAAAACATGTTATGGATACATAATATGTTGAAAGACGGTATAAATCATACCTGTAGCAACTCTTTGCAGGCATCCATGGTAAGAAAACCAGATCTGAAGATACTTTCTGAAGATATAAACTTAATCACTGGAAAAAGCAGGTTGTTCAAGTTCAAAGATAGAGAATATGAATCATCAATTCCAAGGTCACTGCTGAGATTGGGTATTATGTGACCCAGAGGAATAATTTGCTTATGTATGGTAGCATCCTGCGCCTGATATAGTATGAGAAGCAAAAATCCCCAAATAAACTTAAAATCATCTAACTGCATTTCAAACGCCCCATATGTAGAGTTAGGAATATTTTCTGATCCATCCGATGGAGATGAAGCATTCAAACCGAAATTCGAAGGAACTGCATCCAAGACCAGCGCTTGTAGAATGACAGCCCAAGCTTCTTCAAGACACACTTTCAGTTCAACTGAGTTAGTTGCTGTTTGAATTCCCTCAATAAATGGCTTCCACTGCAAATAAAACACAGGTTCATCATTCAAAGCAACAATATGTTATGCAATAATTTTAGAACAGTTCCTTTACATTAATCATGTAATATTCAGCATAAAATAACATCATGCTCACATTTTCCAAGGGTATTTTGAAGCAAACAAAGCAAAGGTCCTTCAAAAAAGATAACCAGTACTTCCCCAGAATGCTTGAACTTTGTGCAAACAATGGCAATAAAGACGGAGACGTGTCTGAACATTCATCACTTCGTCCCATTGTTAATGCAAAGGTGTAAGATTTTAGAGAAGCATGGACCATTAGAAGCCTCACTTTGATCTAAAACATATATCAAAGAAGCATTAAGCAAAGGGAAAATGTTCAAAAGCAATCGTTTCGACTACTCAATTGTAATAAAAGCATAACCTTGCATGAGACCCATTCAGCATATGATGGATAAAAAAGGCTATTAAAGTCTTCTAATGGACGGGATATCAATGAAAATATTCTCTTCACTGGTGCTTGATCTCGACTAAGGATCCCACTTGTCAGCATCTGCAATTTTATAATTTGAAGGAAATCTAAATCATTCATAATAACTACACAACGAAAAAAAAAAAAACAATCAGCTCAATTTTCGACCTTGTTGGCTAATAGAAGACCACTTTCCAGCAAAATGGGGTCTGAAATTGAGACCAGCGCACTACGGACAGCAGAAATCAATTGGGCCTAGAGGATAGAAGTTTAGTGTTCATAGTAAGTTGAATAATGACGGCTATGTTCAAAGGAATTCATCACCAATGAAATAAAAAATCAAATGCAGATGCCAACCTCATATTGCTCCAGAAGAAGGTGATCGGGTAGCTCAGGATCTTTAGCCGCTGTGAACTATGAAGAATGAATGAACCATCATTAACAATTGAACCCAAATTTCAAACATAGCACAAAATACATGTTAACAAAAATTTCAAGAAATCAGATGCAATCTTGAGAACTCCATGTTCAGTATATTTTTAACTGTTTACCTCTCCAGTACGAGTAAAGAATACGCTCATGATCATGATTAACAGGAGTACAAAATAATGATTTTCCTACTTAGAGCGAGATTGGATAGGCGCATGTATCCCAATGCCATACCTTGTCCAGAATTGTACATAGAAGAGAGACACCAAGTGGGCGCATCTTTTCAAACTGAATCGTACTTATCTGCCAAAATGAAAGTCACGTATAGAGAGTGCTGCACCCAAGATAAGGCAACTGAATCATGTTCAAAATAACAAACCTGATATCCAAGAGAAATGATCTCTTGCAAATGAAGAACCAACCAGTCCCCAGAGGAAGACCCACTCTTAGATTGAGACTTTGCCAGCAGATGGTCAAAGTGAGCAGGATCTTCTCCAACCGCGAAGGGAAGCTGATTCAGGCACCTAATTCAAATCAATTTGGTCACAGCAATTATTAAAAAAAAATCAAAGCACACCCTGATTTAGAAATAAAAGTATATGTAATCCTGAGATCAATGCAGTATAAATATGAAAAACGAACAAAACGTTAAATTTAGTAAAGAATATTAATTTGCACACAATAAGTTTATCTTAATTTTGTTGATACCATGATAATCTAGAAGATCACCATGCTGCCATTTTAATTTTAAAGAAACAATATCATTCTGTTTTACACAAGACTAACATATATGCATCTCTAATGCAGTTTTAGACAAATAAGAATTATTTTATTATGGGCAGTTACTCTCAAAGACAAAAATAGCTATCCGGTAAGAACAAGATTGACGATGAGTTAAATTAGTCAAAAAAAATAAAGAGACATACTCAGCAGCAAAAACTCTTGTTCTATATCTCAGGTGCTTATCATGTGATGTGAGATTCGGTGTTCTCTTGGAAACAGCGACCATATTCTCATCATCATCCCCAAAACTTAAATTGTTTTCGCCATCAACAACATATGAGGAACCATTTGACACATCATTACCGTTGATCCTAAATTTTGACGACGTAGAAATGATCTGCAATGAAGTTGGCAAAGTAAAGATCAGTGAACACTGAACTGCGTAGACACTAGATTTTAATTACAGGTAGTATCATATGGGACAAACAACCATATGATTTAAATGTCAAAAACATAAACCTCGCCAGAAAGATTAATTCACAGGCAAAATATATGATATGTATCACACACTATTCCAAACATGACTATTTTATAATTGAAAAATTAGAAATTTTACTTAGAACTATTTATAAATCTACCACATTACAAAACTATCTGTGATAACTGCTCTTTGGTATGAACAGAAATAATAAACATTACGGGAAACACAAATGCAAGTATAGAAAATTACCATGCTGCGGCAAATAGTAATCCAATGCGATGGGCGTGAAGGGCAAGACGCAAAGAGCAATCTCTTAATTGTGGCACATGCTAAATTCCCTATGCTGAAGAAGCGAAGAGCATCAGAAACATATGAGAGATCCATTTGAAACGTGAAAGGTTAGCAAAAATTCTGAAAGGGGTGGTATCTAGAGACTGAGTTTAAACCTATGAAGAGAGCGCACAAACACCAAACCTATCTACACGTAAATTTTAGTATGTATAAGTTAAAGGAAATATTACACAGATACCCACAGGGCATTTAAATGCCCCAACTAGCACCAATTAACTGAATCTTAGCAATTCCTATCCCTAATAATATCAACAGAAATGGAAAAAAAATTCTCAGCAATAAAAACAGTAGAGGAAACATAAGTGATGCGACTTTAAAAGTGGAAGAAGGAAAAAAAAACTACTCTGCATCAGTTTCCTCATCCAGCATGTGGAACAAAGTCCCTTCGATTTGCTCAGCAATAATGGGGATCTGCAATTCATTCAACAGAATAACAATTATCTAAAAACCAAAATCGATATCAAAAGCAACATAAGGACTCAAACATAGGTTTAAGACAGATTTTACACCATTTAAAGGGTCACAATTTTAAAATCTGTTAAGCAATGCAGATTAAGTGTATTTTTCCAATAAACCTGACTAGGCAGGAAGGCAAATACTAACCGGATCCTTTTCAATTAGGTGCCGCAGAGTTGCTAGAGCTATATGTCTCAGAGTAGGCTTGGAAACAACATAATGAACTGTTGAGAACATTACTACAACACGAACATATAGTGGCCAATAAACCAAACAAGAATACCTGTCTTGAGGATAAAGTTGAAAGGAGAGTTTGCAAATGAGAATGCACAGAAACTGCCTGGGGTGCAAAAAGAACAAGCTGCTGTGTAAAGTGCACACTCCTGCAAAGAATACAGAGAAGACAAATTTTCAATTAGTCTCTCGCGAAGATGACGCAAACAAAATAATAGGAAACTTGTAAAAACAACATACTCGAGAAGTGCAGCTGTTTCTTGGCAAGAACTAATCTCTGCAATAGCCACCTTAATAAACACTTAAGTGTCATTGATTCTAGAAGAAACAGGGTCTAGAACAAGCATGGTGCGAAATATCAAGACAAACCTTGCATCTTGAGAAAAAAATGCTTGCAGGGGAAAGTTCAGGGCCAATAACGGCAACTATAGCATTAATGAGGCGTGCCACTGCCTGCTGAAGTTCAAGTAAACTACTCTCCTCTGACAATATAATTTCCAGAATAAGGCCAAGTGTTGACTGCAATTGCACAAAGTAGAGCACAAACCATGTTGAGCTTAAATAAAGAATCAATAGTTCGACATAATACATGTTACTTTTGCATATCAATGATGTTCCATCTATAACACATTTTCCTAAGTTTCCTTTCAGTTTAATTAGGATCCCAAAGATTGCACATAAAAAAAAAAAAAAAACATGATCCTACAGTACAGCAAAAAAATACGTAAAATGTCTGAAATACCTGAACATGAGCAACATAAGATAAGCCTGCTGCTTCAATTGTCAAAAGAAGGCCATGTAGAGACCAAAGTTGTAAACTAGGAACAGAAGACTTAGCAAGTGAGGAGATGGCATTAACTGTACTGGGGACTAAACTCGACAAAGCCATTCCTCCTGCACTGCAGACCAAAGTAACAAAATTATATATAAAAAATCAATAATACGCGTCAATAATGCGTTGCCCGAACAAGCAATTTATGGTGATTTTGACAAGCAAATGTTAACTGGTTTTGTGGATTATCAGTTAATTCAATTAAATGTTAATAGCAATTCCAACAGTTACCTCTGATGAATACAACCAACAGCAAGAGCAACTGATCCAGCATAATAGGAATCTACGTTGTCAGTTATATCAACAAGAAACTGTTTTGTCTGTTCACAGCAACCATTAGTTTAAATGACAGTAGAGCTAAGTAGCAGGAAACAAAATAAGGATTGTAACATATCAAGTTCTCATTCTATCTTGGCATTATTTTCTCAGAACAACATTCGGCTTAAAAAAGAATACAGAAACAAACCAGCCAAAAACGCCATACACTGATTCAATTTCTAAAATAAAAACATGCAAGCTGCAACAAAATTCATTTTTTTTTCTGTAGGTTTAGTTCTATAGCGCCACGACGAAGGAAGTGTTGAAAAAGAAAACAGGCTGAAATAATTGGATGCACAAGCATAACGCCACTGACCAATCTAGCAGTATAAATGTCATTTCCTAGTCTTGCCAACAAACCAAGCCCTTCAGATGAAGCTCTGCGTTGTGCTGCACAAATGTCACCTTCAGCCAAAATATTCTGCATAAAAAGGTCAGCTTTCAAGACGGTAAATATTAATTATATTAAAAATTGGCAAGAGAACATTGACCCAGAACCTGGAAAATGGCCTGTGCAGCAACTAATATCTCGTTATCAAGTGGCTCAGGGCGTTGAGCAAGAAAAGACTGGTAGACATGCATAGTTGACTTTGAAATTTGCAGGGACACTAAACTACTTCATACTATTTGAAAAAGATATCTCATAATCACCTTGAGTCCCGCAAGTAAGCCCACACATATATTTGTCATACTGGCAGAATGCCAAGGCTGTCTTTTTCCAGATTTTAAACAGTCATTCATAATGCCAATGAGTGAAAGCATTCCATTACTATCCTGGGAGATTACCAAGGAAATGAAATGACAAGTAGATAACATCTATAAAACTGAAAGGTTAACCTAGAACCATGAGATGGCCAACCTGGCAAGCAAATATAGTCCCAAAGAAGAGGAGCATTTGATTTACCAGCATCTTGCTATTGGTCTCAGGCTTCATTTTTCATGTATAGATGACAAGGACAAAAAGCAATGTTACTTCGAAGAGACTCTTGACTAATAAAATTGAAAAAGAACAAAGATCTGATGGTAAAGTACTTTACTTGAGGAAAGCTAGAAGGCTCACTTTCCCAAACACATGTCACTGAACCATCTTTTCCCCCTTGGAAATAGCAAAGTTCATCTTCAAACAAATCTCTAGGCAATTATAACCCATTAATATAATGAACAGAGGGAAAGATAAAAACAATAATAACAAACTCATGCAATGGATTACGATCCCAGGATTGTAAAACGACTAATATAGTTGAAAAAGACTGGTATAAACATCATACCTTCCAGGAATCCAAGGGCCCAACCATGCATCTCTCTTATTCAGCAGAGTCATCAGACAAGAGCTTTCATCACATTTAGAAGCTTCCCTGTCATTTATATGAAATGAATTAATTACAAGAAATAAAGCTTTAAAAAAAAAATTCATACGGCATACCAAAAGTACTGGAAAAATGATCAGTTTGGTAGAAAATGAATTGGAAAAATGTGCACACATGCAATTCACTATTAACAGCAAAAGAACCACCTCGCTCAATAAAAGAATATAGTAAGGCTTACCTGAACGGAGTAGTGCATATCTGAATGAGACGAGCATGGTCACTTGCATATAAATATGGGTCTGAGAGTGCCTGATAAGCTAATAATACCCTGACTACGAATACGTTAGAAGAAAATTTTGCCCCAGCTTGTTCTTTTCCAGAGAGATGTACAACATATGAAAGTGCCCTAGTATGAACAGTAAGTATGATTAACATACGAGCCATCAACAGGAGAAGGAACTGTGCTCAGATAGAGCAGGAAAAGGAAAAAGAAAATTTTGTACCTGCTCAGATATAAAAGAACTGGCTGCAAAAGAATTTTTCTGTTCTGGGAGTCAGACGAAACAAAACATTTTGTGTATGAAGTAAGTGCATCAACAGCAGCTGACCACAAACTACAGAGTAAAGAAATAGATATCAAAGCATTATTTCGATGCACAACCAGATGCAGTAAGAGTGAATTACATGAAATACCTGGAATTTTCCTCCTACAAATGAGGTACTATGAAAAGAAACAATCTAGAACTGAAATAACAAATAGTAAAAAAGAGCATTCTAAAAGTGTTTTCATGTAAAAAATTTATCTATCCTAACTGTTATCTAGGTAAAAGAGTTTCCCTGTACAAATCCAGCAGCATAGAATTAAATTATTTATTGGAAGGTGTGAAGCAACAACACAGTAAAACAACTCCTTCCAATAACAAAAGACCCACAAATGCCAACTGAAAGACAAACAGAAACTCTTGTAGCCATTGAAATACATTTATTTTTCACCATCTTATCCAATCTTGCAACCTATGAAACCTCATTTTTTGGTTTTTTTTTTTTAAAAAAAGAATACACAGTAGCAAAATGCATAGCAGTAAAAATAAGATTAAATCAGCGCGCGAAATGAAAGAACAAATTCTAACCAACCATATTTCTGCAGTAAGATCATGAGCACGGTTAATGTCCTGCTCTGGACTACTCTTAAAGGTAGAAGACCAAAAGGCAAGAATGTCAAAAACTTGATCATGTAACTCCTGCATGCAGCAATTTAAGCACCATTGAAGCAAAATTTCCTAACTAGAACTACAAAATAAAACTACACATGTTAACCTCCATAGGCATAGAAGTCAATAATGAAGACAAGAGATTCCACCCAGCCTCTTTTTCAACCGAAGCTGCGATAGAATTCCTACTAGATTCCAATAGAAGGCTCCTACACACTTCAACCATGGACATTGGCAACCTGCAGGCATACAAAAAAAAGGAGTTACAGAGTTATGCCTAGAATGTTTGAAAATGAGGTTCTGAAACAATTTTATAAACACCAAGGAATTTATCACTCCTGAAGAAAATACAGTATCAAGTAGCCAAATCTGGAATGAAGTAAGACAAGAGGATCCGACAAACTACCTTGCAGGATATCCAAGAGGTAATTTGTGAGAAATGGAAACTAAGGATGCCAAAACTGCAGCTTGCCCATTTAAAGACTCAAGCTCTCTATGAAAATTAGATCCCTGTATAAATATAAAATATTTTAAAAATCTGGAAGAAATATTAAATAGAGCACATTAAATAACAAAACTTTATGCTACTCACAACTAAAAGCATTAGCCTACAACGTAGCAAAATTAGAAAACAAAACTTTATTGTACCATAACTAAGAGCATTAGCCTGCAAAAGTAACACATAACAGAAAGAAGAACAAAAGGATAATTTGAAAAGGCTAACAATAGAAAGAGAAAGATAATAAAGTCAGCACTTTACGTTCACCCTGACACCAGTTCCTAACTGCACAGTAATATCAACTTCATGACAGTTACATAATTACAGCCCATCACGACATATACTTCAGAAAGACCAGAGACTAAAAGCGGCTTCGTTCACAAGAGCAGGCCAAAACACAAACATTATACCTTCTCAAATGAGACACTTTCTCGGGCTGCGTTCAGCATTGTCCCTGCATACGAAATTAAGCCACCAATGCATGATGGATCAACCTCGGCCATGACACGAAGAGTCAAAGCAGCTTCAACTCTTACCTAACAAAAACCTCACTCAGTGTTCTACAATTATGAAATTTACATGAAGTTATTCATCTAATAAGACACCAATAATATTAGTCATGATTGTTGAAATTTTATTTAAGGAATTTCTCAAGTTCTTAAAGTTGCAACATGTTTACAAGAAAAAAAATCAAGATATGTAAGATAATACTATCCAATTCCTACCAAGGGAATGTGGTGAGAAACTGCTGCTACAACTGTGTCATCAATAACTTCCTTGAATTCCAAGGGAACCTGTATTTAAGCATGCCAAATACATGCTAAAAATGCATCACATAACTACAAAGGCAAAACAACACACGCAGAGAGTTTAACAAATGCATCCAAGTATGTTGCCCAGCAAGTAGTTTAAATTTGGGTTCTCAGCCAAAATCATAATAGATGTGAACAATGATTTTTAAAAGAAGTTAAAGAATGCAAAAACTAACCTCTCCAAGTGTTTTCAGAACATAAGATAATGTTCGTAAGACGGCAACTCTTATAGAAGGAGTGGAATCAGCCGATTGAAGCTGCAGAAAACAGCATACTTCAGAGAGTTGAATAGCCAATGAAAACTGGATGGCCTTATGTAATTCAGTCAAAAAAAAAAAACCTGCTTGGATAGAAAAATCAAAAAGCTTCTTTGAGAGGGCTCGCTCAATTGATCGACTATACCGACACGAATGATGTACAGAACACAGGCCTTCAAACAAATAAAAAAAATGTATCAGATGGTATACATGTTCAAGGATACAAGAGTATAAAAACTGTTTGGTTGAAAAAAAAATGCAGCAATCATAAAATTCAATATAACAGATGATACCAATGCTTGTGCATCAATGAATGTATCTGCCCGGAGCATGTCCATTACTTGCAGAGCATATATTTGCAGCTCACTGTCTGGCAGATGATATTTCAAAGACATAGTCTGCAAATACAATAACGAGGACATTAATTCAAATCACATCTGGATAAGACACAATAATGTGCACATAACACCCTAAAACTACTACAGAACACAACTTTAGTTTATACCCCAAGGTGTCTAGTATCTTGCATAACATAGTTACACATAAATTAATGATAACAATATGATTATAGTAAAGCTGTCAAATACCTGCAAGAAACTGACCCATGACAGGGCAACTCCCACTCTTATCTCCTTCAAATGAGGCCCACCCACTAAAGAGTAGCAACAATGAAAATATCTAGTTCAGTAGTATCCTTATTCAGAATTTAATAACCACTAAAAACTGGGATATTAATAATATCCAAAAGCTTAAGCATAATTTTACCTTTAGTAAATGGGGCTGATAGGTACTTTTGCAAGCCTACATCAAACTTCTTAGAAGTGGTATGCACCTTGCCCCTTGGTTGAACCTAAAATGCAATGCTGAGGTGTTATTCAACAGAAATTTTGGCAACTGTAAAAGAGAATAACAAACCTGTGCATCAGGATTCATTCCGAGAGCTAGCAATGCTCCTAGAGCTTCAGTAAAAGCATCTCTAACAGACTTTTCAGAATCCTCAAGAGCCTAATCAGAAGAGTATAATCTTACTAGCAGCTTTCTACGACAGGATAGTACCAGAAATGGACACAGTTGTACTTTGTAATAATTACTAACCTTAATACAGAAGGACAAACAATTCTCCAGATCTCCGACCCCTAAACCTGGTCCTCCAACATTTGCAAACACCTTCAAACATCTTGCAGCAGCTAATCGGACACTAGATGATTTATCAAAAACTCCAGACCGGATAATTACACGAAAAGCATCTACATAGGATGCAGAAGGAGCATTTCCCTCAGAACCCTCCAATGCATTTCGAAGCATATCTATAGCCTCTTGTCTTACAAAATCCTATTGAAACAGGGTTATTAGAAAATCTCATGAATCAAGAAACATTATATAATTATCCCACAGCAATTCAGAAAGCAAAACTGAATACAAGGAAATCTTGAACAAGAATAACCTCTTGATCACAAGACACTGGATTGGTTGAAGAGAACATTATAACTTAAAAATAGCAACTGAGAAAGGATTGTGGCAGTCTGAGAAATGAATCAAGATAAGTACCTCATTAAACTTTAATAGCTTTACAACTATATTAATGGTCTCAAGCAATCCTGAATGAATTCGCCTACCAAAATAGCGATACAATTCACCCAAGCACTGTGTAGCACCTGAACAGCACCATGCAAAATTTGAAAAGCATGAGAAAAAGAAAACAATATGGTAGAGTCCAAATCCATGTTGAACGATTGAACAGAAAAATCTTAAGTGCACTCTCGTAGTTATAATGGATTGAATTTCAACAATTTTTCCTAATACGTAAATTTTCAAAACAGCATGTAGAATCTGATGTATGGATCTAAAAATAACGGAACCAAAATGAATTGGTTAAATAATACGAAGGAGAGAGACAAAATAGTAAAGTGTTTGATGATGGAAAAACGCACAGATAGAATAAAGGCGTGCAAATGTCACAAATTTCAAAACGGCATGCTTAACCTAATCTTAGGTAAATAATTCTTTACTTAATATTTCATACCAGCTACTTTCTGAACCTCATTCTTCTTCCCTTCTGAGAGAACCCCCTGAAGGCTACTTGCTCTCGAGTATATTGAAATTTGATCGCCCTTTAAAATAATTTTTGCCATCGCCACAGATGCTAAATGTCTAACTGGCCTACAAGCTCCAAGTACCAGCAAAGAATATAGTGCATCTTCACATTTCCTTTGAGGCAACAGAACAGATTCCTGAAACAAAGAAAACAGGAATTAAAGGTAATAAATCAGGAAGTGAACACCCTTACATAAAATTAGAAGTTTCTCGGGCGATGCCAAAGGTATGACTCAGTCAGACAATAATTGGTTTCACAGAGATAGTATCTGGTTTCATTTTTAGGTCTAATGAAGAAATTTATTTCCGGCTTGTTTCAACTGCATTTAGTCATCAACCAAACCAGAAATCGGAAGTCCATAGCACCACAATAAATCCTCGATAACTCACAAAGAAGGAGGCGATTCACGAACCTTGGGCTCCTCTTCAACGGCGGCTACGAGATCGGATAGAAGATCGAAACATAAAAGCGGGTCCGGCGACTTATGTGAAGCGGCAGCAACGATCGATTCAAGTTGCGCCACCAATGCACCGAATCTTGAAAGATGCACGCTCTCTTTGACTGATGTCCTCGCCATTTTCGCCGCAAGAAGCACAGAAACCACAACGGCCCGACAGACGGACAAGGAGGAGACTGGAGAGGAGTTTTTCCCCTTTTAATTTATTTCTAAAATTATAAATAATATTAATAATAATTATAAACAAAAATAATAATGTTTAAATAATTGGGATTTATTATACAAAATATCATATTTCTTTTAGATTTTTACAAAAAATACCTCTCTTCTTTCATAATTACAATTAATATTCCTTTTGTTTTAAAAATTATCAATTTATACCCAACGCCATTAACTAACGGAAAAATTAATGTTTTTCGTTGCAATTTATACCCCTTATATTTCATTTTTTAGCAAAATATACTAAATTTGATGACGTCATCAAACGGAATTTGGTATATTTTGCCACAAAATGAAACATAAGGGGTATAACAATTTATAACAATTATGAAATAAAATTGGTATTTTTTTGCAAAAATCGAAAAAAAAAAAGATATAAAATATAATAAA
>KE527530.1:0-16418 GCA_000441915.1 Genlisea aurea | reverse complement strand
TGGAGCTCTACTTTCTCCTCCAGAAAATTCCTATCCTCCAATATCAGTTTTCATATTTTTCGTGCTGATGACAAAGAGAAACAACCCTTCAAAGTTTTATTACAAAATATCACCGTCTTGCAGAAGTTCCGTCGAGAATTAGTGGAAAATTTAGGGTTTCAATTTATACCCCTTATGTTTCATTTTGTGGTAAAATATACCCAACACCATTAATTAATAGAAAATTTAACGTTTTCTTGTACCTCCATTATGTTTCATTTTTTTGGTAAAATATACCCAAATTGATGACATCATCAAACGGATAATGACGTTATCAAACGAAATTGGGTATATTTTGCCACAAAATGAAACATAAGGGGTATAAATTACAATTATAAAATAAAAGGGGTATTTTTTTTACAAAAATCGAAAATAAAAGGGGTATAAAATGCAATAAACCATTTTATCCGCTTTCAAGTTTCTACTGGCCTATGAGGAGTCTCTATGCTCTATACTATCTATCTATGCAGGGTGGTTTTTTACTTTTTTTTTAGACATAGGTGGTTTTTTACTTTCTTGACAGTTTTTGAGCATTTACTTTCTTGACAGTTGACAGGTACTATTTATTTTCAGTCCACATTTTACATCTGAATCATCCATATTTATTTCAGTCTCTCTTTGCATACATATGTCTGAGTATCATTGAATTTTGTCATTAGTCATACTTGGATAGTCATTAGTATATTTCATTGAATTATACTAATGGATATACTTGGATATCATTGAATACTTGTATTTTTTCTATTTTTAGGTACATAATTATAAAAATGGATACGACGACACTGCCGATGTTCTTTCTCATGTATCATCATCATCATCATGGATGGATCTCTCTAATTTGGAAGCAATGCAAAGGTACCGGAATTTGGGCTGCATCCATCGATCATCATGGCCTCATACGCCGCGAAAGCCCCGTCGCGGTCGCCGGAAAAGCTATACGCCCTGATCAGCGCATTGTACGTAAAAACGTCGGGCTTCAATCCGAAGACCGCCTCGACTTCCCCATAGAGTTTCTCGGCCTCCTTCACCATTCCTGCAGCACCGAGGCCGGCCAAGACCACGTTCACCGTAAAAAGTTTCGGCGCCATTCCCCTCCCCTTCATCTCGTCCAAAAACCCCAACGCCTCTTCGAGTTTTCCGGCCTTCCCCAGCCCCTGTACCATCACGTTGAAGCAGATCGAATCCGGCTCCAATCCAGCCACCCTCATCTCGTCGAAATATGCCCCGGCTTCCTCCACATTTCCCGCGTGGCAGCAGCAATCGATCAGTATGCCATAAGTCTTCAAATCCGGCTCGATCCCCTCGTCGACCATCCGACGGAACAGCCCCTTGGCCGCCTCGACGTCGCCGCCCAATTTTCCGACCCCGTTGATGAGGATGTTGTAGACAGCGCAGTTCGGACGGCACCCGTTTTCAGTCATTTCCCGGAAGAGATTCATCGCCGTTTCCAAGTTACGGAGCTTCAGGAGGCCATCCAGAAGCGGGCCGTAGGTACCGGCGGTCGGGGAGAAGCCATCGCCGCTCATGAGATCGTAGTATAAATCCATGGCTTTCTCTACCTGTTCCGACTTCACAAGCCCGGAAATCATGATGTTGTGAGTGATCGTGTCGGGCTGGCAGTTTCTCTGGAGCACCATCTCGTTGTAGAGCCGGAAAAGTTCGTCGACTTTCCCGGATTTTCCGAGATCAGTGAGCAGTAAGTTGTAAGTGGAGGTCCCTGGCGAGCAGCCATTGTTCTTCATCGATGCATACGTATCGAGAGCAAGATCGACGAGGCCGGTATCCAGCAGCCCCTCGATCAGATCACGGAACACGTCTTCGGTGGGACGAAGATCGACAACTTTGATCCATTTGCGGAATAACGAGTGAGCGTCGAGGGATTTCTTCCTCCTGCACAACGCCTTGATGATCGGTTCCAAGATCGAAGCGACGCTAAACGTGTTTCGGGATACTAATCCTTCTCCAAATGAAGCTAACTGATTCGATTCCACTTCCTTGACAAGCCCAAGCATCAGATTCTCCCAGAAAGATCTGTCGACCAGAAAAGCGTCGTTCTTAATAACGAAATCCTCGACGACTTTACAAGCTTCATCTATCGAACCATTTCTCAGTAATCCCGGGATGAGACTCGAGACGGTAACCTGATCGGGATGTAATATTTTCCTCATCTGGTTGAAGATCCAAAAGGCATATGTCATTCTTTCAGCTCTCACTAATCCAGAAATCATGGTGTTGTAAGTATAGAGATCCGGTAAGCATTCGACTTCGGCCATCGAAGAAAGAACTTTCAAAGCCAAATCGACTTCGCCATTTCTGCAGAGACCGTCTAAGAGCGTGTTGAAAGTTATCACATTAGGAGGGCAGCCTTTCGCCGCCATGTTTCGAAACAACTCGTAGCTCTTCCGGACCTCGCCCGCCTTTCCCATTCCGGCCAGCAGCGTGTTGTAAGTAACGACGGTCGGAGAAAGATTCAGTTCCTCCATTTTGCAGAACATTTCCCATGCCTCATCTGGCCTGCCGGCCTTGTACAGCGTATCGATCAGAGAGTTCACGACTATCACGTCGGGATGGCAGCTGTTTTCGATCATTTCGTTGAATAACCGAACAGCTTCGTCGGCTTTGCTCGATTTGCTGTAACACTTTATCATCATGTTGTAGGATACAGAGTCCGGCATCAATCCACGCTGTCGCATTTCATCGAATATTTTCTCGACCTCGCCTTGCCTACCCAATTCAGCGAGGCCATACAGCAGTGCATTGTAGGAGACGATATTCGGAGCAATGCCATGAGATTTCATGCTCTCGAATGTTTCGATAGCTTTATCAACCTCCCCTGATTTCCCATAGTGATCTATAAACAGGACGAATGTGTATCCATCAGGTTGAATCCCACGAAATTCCATTTCGTCTCGTATCTCTAGAGCTTCGCTTAGTCTTTGCAGCTTCAACAGCCCGCAGATAAACGAGTTATAAGTATTGACATTGGGAAATATCCTCAACTCTCTCATTTCATGTAACACGGAAAACGCTTCACTGACCTTTTTCGCCTTGCATAACGCCTCGACGAGTATAGTGTAACTAATGACATCCGGTTTAAAACCATCGGCCTCCATGAGATCCCAAAACTCCCTCAGAGAATCCAAATCACCGCAGTTGCTGAACTTATCCAACATGGTGATGTAAGTTACACGATCCGGTTTATGGCTGCTGCTGGTTTTCATCTTTTCGAAGATTTTTTTGGCGATTCCCAGTTTCCCTGCAGAACAAAGCGCATCAATGAGGACGGTATATGTAACAACATCAGGTGAACAGCCCTCCTCGTTCATCTTATTCAATATATCGCAGGCTTTATCGATCTTCCCTGCCCTTCCAAGTACTCTGATGCAGATGGTGAAGGTTCGAACATTTGGCCGCAATCCGACAGTTTTCATTTCCTCTAGCAAGCTCAAGACAGTGTCGGTATCTCTTCTCCTACCGGAAGCGACCATTAAAGCGGAATAGGTCTTAAGGCTAGGCTTCAAGCCTTCAGAAATCATTCTATTGTAGATCAATAGAGCCTCCTTGGAAAACCCTTCTTGGAGAAGCAAATGTATCAGCCCATTGTATGAATATGTGTTCAGATGAAAACCATAACTCGCCATCGTTTCAAGTGCAGAAACTGCGTGTTTGATACCTCCACTTGAACCGACGCCATTGAAGAGAATCAAATAGGTCTGCAGATCTCGACAAATGATTTGTCTCTGCATCGTATCGAATACGAATACCATATCCTCTACTCTACCATCTGCCTTCAGAAGCTCAAGCATGTAATTACAAGTTCTTGTAGTGTGAAGCAAATGAGGCATGCCTAATACTGATTTGAAGAAAGAAAAAGCCTGATCCAAGTCACCTGCTGCCGACTTCAACCTAGATACAATTTCCTCAGACGATATGCGTTTCCTGGAACTGTGCGGCGAAACGCCTTCATCATCGAAGCTTTTCACAGCAAATCCACGAGAAGAAACACGTTCAGTCTTGATTACCTTCCGCTTCGCCGATCCAGAAACTGCAGACGAAACAATCTCTCCTCCTCTATTCGAAGAGAAGACATTGCCGCAATTCAACGATGAAGAGAGATAACTACAACCACAGCAGGAATTACTGTATGAATTCAATATCATCGTTGCCATGCATCGAAGAGCCCAAAAAAACCACAAGAAATTCAGTGGATTATCTCTTCTCCTATGTCTGTGAAATTTGCTCGAAAGACAATTTTGCGAAATATCTTCTGAGGACAATTTTGCAATTTGATCCGGGCTTTTTTGTAAATAAAAAAACTATATGGGTAATTCCGAAAAATTCAGAAGTTTCAAGGAAAATAAAAGAATCAACGAAATCCTAATGATTCCTTCATATGGCAAACATCAAAGCTCCGAACGCGAAAAACAAAAATTCTTTTCCTCGACGCTTCAAGATAGACTTGCCGCCGCTCGCCGGTGTTGGAGCTACCGCGATACCTCCTCCTATCGCCGGAGAAGGAGAAGGAGATTCTCCTAAACGGCTATGCCACCTTTCCGATATGACCACAACGATCACCTTCTGTCCCTTCTCGCAATGTCCGGCAGCGCCGCTGATGAAGTAGTACGGCCCTGATCGTTCCAACTTCACCGTGTTGCTTCCGCCGGAGTATTTTTTAATCGGATCGGAAGTATTGCAGGCAAAATAGTCATTCTTCGATACTTCCAGCACCGAATCCTTCGCCCCGTCGTAATTCCACACTGAAATTTCAGAAGGAAACAAAAAAAAAAAAAAAATTAAACTTTTATTCCATCTCTAAAAACGAAAATCCGAATTAGGGCACGCTCTCACCTAACGAATCTCCGATCACAAAGCGGGATTTCTCCGCCCAGCGATTGAGAGAATCTGAATCCGACAAAGGAATCGTCCAGGAATTGGCCTTCCCGCCGACCACGAGATCTCTGGCGTCCGCCATTGATAAAAAGAACAAACTCATTACCAGAGCAGCAGCTGAAAAGGTTGAGAATTCCGCCATTTTGAAGAAGGTTTCCAGGTGAAGAATGATTGCCGGAAGCAGGGTATATTTATATTAGCGAGAAAACTAGCCGTTGGAGTAGAAATCCTAACGTTACACAGCTACAAGCTACGTCGACGACTCTCGCGTAACGGTCAAAATCGGAAATTCGCTATACACGTGGATTCTTCAGGACCAGCCACGTGTAAATTAATTAATCGAATATCATATTAAACTCCGAATTCCAAAAGCAAAAAAAAAAGTAAAGCGTGAAACTCACGCACGCACGCACGCACGCACGCACGCACGCACGTGATTGGGAAGCCTTTCTTTTTTTTTATTGTAAATTGTTTAGCATCTAGAAGAGGATCCTAAGGCGCAACAAAACTGTTGGGTTTTTGTTCTGTTTCTTTCACTTCCACTGGGCACTGTCTAATTAAAAAAAAAGTCAGAGCTTTGGATTCTTTACATTGACTTTGCCCACTGCACACTACACAACTGGAAAAACAAAAGCAGGTCTTTTTACACATAGGTCAAAGTAGAACCACCATTTTTTTCCATTCCATATTTATATATATCTATACGTTCAATTGAAACATATTTATATATTCTATTATATATATACATATTTGACCCTAAGTTCTAAATAATATTTTTTTTTTGACCAGTAAATTCTAAATATTAAATATCAAACCTTAAATTTCGAACATTGGTATCGATTCCAAATATGAGATACACATAATGCCACAGTTCCAGTTTCTATTTCATTGTTCATCTATGAATTGGCTTTACGGCTTTAACTTTTTTGCGCACCCGTGAGTGACGCATTCTGAATCATTTTTTTATACTTATTTTCTTGTCAATGGGCCTCCTTTAGCTTTTTCTCTTTGTCAACCCTCCCATTTGGGTTCCCTATAAAAGAAAATGAATGGAAGACTCCTGTGGTCGTCAAACTCTGCCGGTTTCAATGGCGACTGCTTCCCGGAAGAGGAAGGCCGGTGGCTGTGTTCGATTGAACGAGCTGCATCAGGACTTGCTGGAACAAGTCCTTTCGTGGCTGCCCATAGCGGCTTTTTTCAGGGTTACTTCGGTCTGCAAGAGATGGAGATCTCTGGCGGATTCCGCCACTTTCCGACGGGCGTGTCGCCGGAGGGAACCCTGGTTTTACATGGTGGATGACGATGATGGTGGTGGTGGTGGTAGGCCGGTGATTTTTGACTCGGCGGAGAGAAACTGGAAGGTGCTGAAACGGAGGGATGAATCGTTCTCTGATTTCATCCCGGTTGCCGCCTCCGGCGGACTCATCTGCCTCCACCGAGGCGACGGAGAATTCGCCGTCGGCAGCCCCATTAGTGGGTCTTACCGGCGGATTAAATCGCTAGCTTCCACCGGGAAACGGCGAGTTCGGGCCATTGCGATGAGATCAGAAGCGGAGTGGTTCAAACTGGTGGTGGTTTCAGGTGAGCTTACGAATCTCACGTTTAGAGAATATGACGCCGTTTCCGATCAATGGGGTTCGGAAAATTCTCTCACGAGAGAACCCAAAGACTGGGAAGAAGAAGAAGAAGAAGAAGAAGCAGACGAACAAGAAGACTGCGCTCAGTACTACCTCAGCAAGTCCGGCGACGTCGTGTCGACGGAATTTCAGCGAAGCCCATCGAAGAAATACGCCGGAATTCTCACCGTCGACAACGGAAACAACGAGATACTGAACTTCCTAAGCTCCTCCGGCTCAATCATCGCCTGCAACCTCAAGCGGCGAAACTTCTTCGTTTACCCGAGACTCCTGCCGGCGTTCTCGGAGTACTCAATAGATCTCGTTGAGTGCTCCGGGAAAATGCACGTCGTTCTGTTGTCGGAGTTCATGGAGACGGCTAGTCTCCGCATCTGGGTGTGGGACGAATGGCTCCGTCGGTGGAGGCAGACCGGCGCGATGCCGCCGTGGATGTCGCACGAATTTTCCGGCAAGAATCTGGATATTAACTGTACGGGATTGCGGCGACAGGTTCTGGTTTGTGGGAATTCTGCGGACATTTGGGGGTATTACTTGTGGGATATGGAAGAGAATCGATGGGTTGAATTGCCGGAATTCCATAGCAGTGGAGGACAGAGAAGAGAATTCGTCAGCGCATTCTCCATGGAGCCCAGAATCGAAGACGCCATTAGTAGTTTCTAGGGTTGGGCCATGAATCCCAACAAACTGTACCCATTTTTTATTATTTTAATTATTTATAATTTATATGAAGCTGGGCCGAAACATGATTAACCTACCTGGCCCAAAAGGTAGCCAAGAAGTTCATGAATTACTATTAATTACCAATTTATTAAAATATCTCATTTAACTAACTTGAGATGTTCCAATAAGACAAATTGAAAGTATTTTTTTATTATTAAGTTCATATAATTGATCCCTTTATTTTTCTGTGCAATAAATAAATAATAACATTAAAAATTTGATGGGGATTTATTAAATTTATTTATCCTGAGGGCGTAACGTATAAATTGCAATTGTACGTATAAATAAATAAGAGTGCCGCTGTCTGTGTCCGTATTTACTAAGCGCATTTATCTCTCACAATTATAGCCGTTGGATTCTGACTCATCCAATCCTCACCGTCACTCGAAAATGTCAGTCAAATCAATATTCTACATTATTAGTAGAATTCTTGACCAGAGTTAAAGTAGGCATGTGTATTAAAAAATTAATAAGTGGATGGAATTATGCAGGGAAAATAAAAAAAATGAAAATAAAGCGGTGGGTTTTGTATGCTATCTACGACATCATGTCCCTTTTTTTTGTTTTTTTTTCCTTTCACGTCTCAACTTTTTCCTTCATTCCATAAATAAACTATTACATGATACATATGGAGATATTATGAATTAGGTGAAAAATCTATATAATTTGAATTATTTTTTATTCTTTTTTTAAGGATTACTATATATATAAAAACCAAAATTCAATTAATATTTTCTATAAATTTGGGTTTTTTTTTTAAATTGACGTTAGAATCATAAACTGCCGCAGTAATACCTCTGGCACGGAACAAATACATTGTACTAATGGTGTGTTTAGTTTGTAGATAATATTTAATTATGAAATTATTTACTTGAGATAATAGGATGTGATGAAATGTATGAGTGGTGAGATGTGTTTAAACAAACTAATTATTTAGGTATTTTATTAACGTTTATATTAATACAGTCACGTTGTTAAACATTTTATTTTACTAATCGGTTATTACGTTATTTTTTCTTTATTTATGTTGAAATATTTACGTATAATAACTGAATCACTTTATAAAATAATTTTATATATATATATTTATGTTGTGCATTCTTTATTATTATGTTAAATAATAACAAGGGCTCAAAATGTTAGGCCATTTCCCCTACAAGCTCTGGGTGTAAGCCAATAAATAAAGGAACCACAGGCATGGAGGATTTCTGTCATCTTCAGCCCTTTTGTATCTTTCTTTGCATATAATATATATATATATATATAGCTGAGTAATATCTAATTCATTGCGATTTCAATAGTTATAACTAAAATAATATAAATTGTTTTTTAAATAAATCCTATGAATCCTTATAGGCGATTATCTCAAAAATATAACCTTTTTTTTGTTGTTGTTGAATGATGTTAAATAAATTGCAAATCATTGAAAATTGAATGAAAGTCAAAAAAATATAATGTACTGGAAATAATGTGACGATGCTAATCATTTGTAGCATTATGTAATAGTACTAAATACTAATGATAATCATTGATTGAAATTTATGTATTAAGGTTAATATAACTTCGACAACACTTTCAAGTACTATATATAAGAAAAATATATATATATATAAACATGTGAATATATTTTTATTTCAGCAGTTTCATCATATAAAGTAAATCATAATTTTTGGGGAAAAAAAATTATAGATCTCAATTTACCTTTCATCAAATTTGTGGAAAGCTTCATCGTGAAGATTGTTCCGAAACAATAAAATAAAATAAACCTCGTAGTTTACCCAAAAAGGCAAAGAAAAAAAATTTAAAAAAAAATGGAAGTTTCTCAAAACAATAGAAATTTTTATTACAATAAAAACCCTAAAACTGAAAATTGAAATTCATATAGATTAGATGCCCATCCATCGTCTTCCTCCTCTGGATTCCAGAATTCATCTCAAAATTTTTCTTACGCCATCTAATCAAAATGAGCCCTAAATCTTCTTCTTCCTCTGCAAAATCCAAAGCTTCGATTCATGATCCCGAAGCTTCCCATTTATCAGGCGCTTGCATTCGTAGCTTCGTCAAGCAACTGTCCTCATCCCGGCCGGAGAATTCCGCCGGAGGAATAGTTTCTGATCAGAAACCGTCTCCGGAGAAACCCCAATACAAAAAACAGGTGAGAAGAAGAGTCCACACGACGAGACCTTATCAGGAGCGTCTGTTGAATATGGCGGAGGCCCGGAGAGAAATCGTGGCCGCCCTCAAGTTCCACCGCGCCACGATGAAAAACTCCGGCGAGAATCCGCCGCGACGGGCCACCGAAAACCCATCATTTTTTCTGGCGGATAACGAAACCCTTTTGAAAACCAGGTCGATTTACGATCCGAATTTCTCGAATAATACAAAATCGAATCTTTGCCATTCGGCCCCCCTGTTTTCTCCCTGCTGTTCATCTCTTCCTGAAGACAACAATCCCAATTTCATACTCCCCACCCAAACCCTCGGCCTCAATCTCAATCTTGAGCACTTCAAATTCCTCGACAACGACTCCATTTATTCACCGCCTCCGGAGGAAATTCCATCCGCCGGAGAAAAAACCCGGTTCGCAGATTCAAATACCCATCAAATGATCGACGGTATAACATCGGCGGAGACAAAATCACAGCATCAGATCGAGTGGGATGAGGGGCGGGACGCGATGAACTCCTCAGCCCGGTGGTTGAAATTCTTGAGTTCGAGAAAAACAGGGCATGATCTGAACAGTGATTTTTCTTATTTTGATGATGCGATCGAATTTCCGTCTTGGATCAATGAAAGTGATGGCAGCAGCTGCTTGTGTTACGATGATCTTTCGCCGGATCTTCCTCTTCCCTGGTGAGCTTTTTTTGTCATGAAAACAAAAATTTCCGGTTCATTTATGTCCGTCCTAATAAGGTAAGGGGATTTGGCAGCATGGAGATTGAAGAAATCGAAGAAATGGATGGAGATTGGTTAGCCTGAGCCTGAGGTGATGATGATGATGATGATGATGATGATGAACTTCAGTGTCATGTTTGTATTCTTTCTTGGCCTTGGGGGGTTTTCATGCCATGTTTCTACTTGTTCTTTTTATTACGTTTAAATAATTATTTTGTCCTTAATATCTATTATTGTTAGATTATTAACGATTTTTGTTTTAAATTTTTATAAAATATATGTATATACATATATATCTCAACCAATCAAATCAAATATCTCAATACATTCTTTATTCATATTATATTTTAGACAACATGAATCATCATCTCAAACGTGAGAACCAACATGCCTACAAACATCATCAACCACCATAGAAAGATTATTCAACTTCCCATCAAGAAGTTTAACCAAAATCCCATCGAAATCCCCGACCAGCAGCTCGCCGCAATCCCTCCCCATATCGACAATCAAGTCGAGGCCGTCCTTCAAAGGCCCCGTGTCGAATGACGGCAGATCCCTCATTTCAATCATCCGGCGCAACGTGGGCGTGATCGATTCGAGGCCGAAAATGAGGCTCTCGACACACAGCTTCAGGTCGGAGAAATGGACCTTCTTCATGCCATGCAAATGCGGTAGGCTCATCATGTATCGGATCGCTTCTTCCGTTTCCGATAGGGCCAGTGAGATCGCATCGAGGGGGTCGAGCTCGATGATGTGGCGATCGACGTTTGGAGGCGGGGCGATGGGAATGGCTAGGAGCAGGGATGGGGCGAGGACTAAGAGTAAGAAAAGGAATGAGGGTTTCAACATTTTTTTACTTTTTTTTTGTTTTGTTGAACTCAAGATGGGAATATTGAAATGGAATGACTTGTTATTTATAAAGGGGGGAATTTTCTTTTTTCTTGTTTGTATGGAAAGTTACTTAAGCTTTTTATTTCAAGGTGCTTTTAGTGTGGAGTGAAATTTGTTGAGTTGAGTTGAGTAAGGGAAGAAGTCATAGTTGGTTTTGGTTGTGTTAAACTGCTGTATGAATTGTTCACTTTTGAAAACAAAATATGTATAATTTGTAATATGGTATAATTGATATATATTTTCTACAAAAATCGAAATGAATATGGTATAATTGATATATATTTATTACCGAAGAGGGTCGGGAGGGAATAAATGAATTGAACTTATCTTATCAAAAAAAAATGAATTGAACTTATGAGCTTGAATTTATTTGGACTTCCAATTGGGCCTAAAATTGGATGGCATTGAATCGGGTCGAAATTGTGCTTATGAATATGGTTAAAAGTTGGGCTTCGTTTTGGGCCTATAATTGGGCTTACAAAATATTGGGCTCATGCTTTACTTTATTTGGGCTTCGAATTGAGCCCAAAAAATTGGACTTTATATAGGGTTGTGAATTCGGCTAAAATTGGGCATTTGAATTCGAGTAAAATTTGGGCTTCTTATTGGGCTTATAAATGGGCTAAAAAACTACCCATTCGGGCGAACTTCCAAGTGGGCCGATAATGGGCTCATAGTTTGTTGTTAATGGGGCTGGTCCACTGTTTTGTGTTTAAGCTATACCAGGCCCAATAGTCGTTAGTAGTGAATATCAAAATAATCTATTTGATTTCAATTTTCGCAAAATACATATTTTTATTTTAAAATCTATTTTCGCATGCAACAGTAACGCACAAATAACAAATTGGTATGTCATACACACAAATTACAAATACCATGATGGGTGTGTTGAACTTGAACTTGAATTGAATGCACGTAATAAAGGGAAGCAGCAACTTTTAAGATAGATGATGATGTAATAAAGGCATCTATCTCTACGTAAGCCCAAAGCATCTCCTGAGCGAGAAATTTTTGGATTCACCTCCATGACCATGACCATGACCATGACCAGCCTCCGCCACTTTTTTACGGGGCAGGTGCTTCAGGAAAGCCTTAACCGCTCCGCCCACCCCGTCTTCATTTTCCATACCCTTGGAAACTTCCACCGCGCACTCTTTCACCTGCACGCACACACCACCATCCCCCATTCCCAATTCATTCTCCTATATATACATACATACCTCTTTGGATTTGCTTTTTTTACCTTTGGGTCCAGCATAAAATTAATGGCCTCCACCAATTTCGCAAGCGAAAACTGGTCGATCGGAATGGGCGGTGGACCCACGCCTCTCGCCTGAACCCTTTCTCCCCAGAAAGGCTGATCTCCGAAAAAGGGAATGATCGTCGTCGGGCACTGCACACCATACAACACACACTAAATCAACAACCTCAAAATGCTCTAAACATTCTAAATTACCGCAGCCTTCAGACCAGCAGCCGTGGTTCCTGCACCGCCATGGTGTACCTGATGGGATGATAATAACGACCGCATTACACTACCAATTTAAAGCCTACACTATACGACCGACCTAAGGATACTCACCACCGCCGCACATTGTAAGAAGAGCCAATCATGGGGAACGTTATCCAGCAGATAGATGAAGTCATGACCTTCCGCCACTGAATGCATGTATAAAAACAACACAACAAATATAAGCAGCAGCAGCAGCAGCAGCAGCAGCATTCGAGACCAAAACACAATATGAATTATTTGCTGAAAGAAGTGGACTCACAGTCACCGAGGCCACCCCAACCCCTGTGAATAATTCCTCTTTGATTAGTGATCCTCAGTGCCTCAATGATTATTTCTGTCATTTTCTCAGGCTCCTGAACTGGCTGCAATGCGGAAAAAACCAAGTTAAAAATTGGAGTAAAAACCGATACTTTCAACACTGGATTTCATTCAAACTTCTTTCAGAGATACTCACAAGACTGCCGAAACCGATATAGATTGGCTTCGAACCGGCTTCAAGCCAGCTTACCAGCGAATCGGGCGGTTGATAATTCGAAGCAAGATCCAGAAAGCAAAAACCGACTACATCAATTTTGGGGCCCCAATCTGCAAGAGAAAATTACAGCATCAATTCTACAAGCTTCATAAATATGTAATAATAACCACATTCATAAAATACCTTTTGGTTTTGGAACAAGCTGAGGACTCCAGATGTATCCGTGGGGAATATCCGACTCCGAGGCTTGCGAACCACTCAAATAAGTGACTGGTCGCAGCTTCAACTTCTTTTTCCGTAAATCATTAATGATATCTCTCATGCCGAGCCATATCAGGGAATCGACTATCTGATACGACAACTGCAGAATCATTCAAAACCAACCAGTCATAAAACAAGATTTGATGTTATCACCTACAGATCAGCAGGTTGAATGAAATAAAATAAATAAATAATCTGATTGCTCAGACGTACCCTGTATCCAGCTGGTTGCTTTACACGAGACAACGGATGGGGAAACTCACTGGTTGGTCTGCCATCGAATATTTATCATTTACAAGTAAAAGACATGACAGGAAGAATGTTCCGGGGATATACAAATTTTTTTTCATCTGAAATAAAAGCATATCCTCAAAGACTTACGTCCAGGGCATAGTGAAGAATATATGAATCGGCACGTTCAAAGCCTCAGCAACATGAGTGTGCCCTGCAGCAGGTATGTAGATCAGCACAGAGAGTTTTTACAAAATTTATATCACCAAAATGCATGTAGCGACCAATAGTAAGAAGTGCAACACATAATAAGACACAGAGATAAATGTAAAACAGGAGCCCGTTAGTGCAACGATATGTGTGACATAAACATAAAAACATCGGCATAATAAACGTCAGAGATGACTAAGAAACAGAAAAGATATGATGACCTCTTTCCAGGTTAATTTCAAATTTGAAGAAACAGTACATATAAAAATGTCCAATCTAACCATAAGCCGGAGGATTAGCAATAATTGCATCGGCTTTGAAAGGAATCCCAGTGTCAATATCAGGATCTTTACAAGCTGGAAGCAGCGAATATATTATTTCCTTTAGTTGACTTCGCTGTATAGGTATTTCTGAGGGCCCTGAGGGCAGGAAACCTTTGTTTTTCACCATATCTGCAATAAAAAGGGCAGGAGATACACAACATGGTTGTCATGGAAGCAGAAAGTTGATGGTGATAACAATTCGAAAAATAATGCAATGCACCATGAATCAAATTTATAACATGTCTTCAACATTATTAAAAGCAACTGAACAGGACTTTGAAAATGAGATGTAATATTAACAGAGCAAATGCCGACATCCTAAAGAAATCAAGGGATAGAAATAATTTTAAGTATGAAGAAACGACTGCAAAATTTACACCCTCATCAAGGTTCTAGAAACTTACATTCAGCAAGAGCTTTTGGATCCGCACCAAGGGGATAGAATTCCAACCCAGATGTCAATACAAATTCTTTAAAATTTAAATGTGTAGCCAATCTAACACGGTGCCCATAGTCCTGCAGTCAAAAATTTGGATAAAAAACTTCACATAGTAACGATAACAAATATGAGATTGATAAATAAATGATGGACATTAAGTTTCAGGTTTTCAGTCACTGAAGAATTCATCACTGACAGAGTTACCTGTAGCTGCTTCCCGATTGCAACAAATGGCTGCACATCTCCACGTGTTCCAACGATAAGCATAACAATTTGCAAAGGAGGGATGTGCTGAAAGTGCTCTGCAGCATCGAGGGGCTCCTCATCAACTTCATCACATGGGGTAACAGAACCAATCGAAAGTGCAGGGGGTTCCACATCCCCGGGAACTTCAAATTCTACAGTCCCATCATCCTTAATTGTAGCAATTCTATTCAACAACTTGAGCTGCAATGTTTCAAACATTGAGCAACAAGCGCATTATATGTACTCAGCTGAACAATTTGAATTTGAACAATATCAAAAAATGATCACACAAGTAACAAACTGTGTTGTAAATACTACTAAAATAAACAGATATAAAATAGAAAAAATTAATATTAATTCTATTGTATCTTCATGATAAAGGCAAAAAAACAGCGGATGCAAAACAAAAAAGCCATGACCAAGTGTTCCGCCTATTGATTGATTCAGCCAATCAAGGGGGATGCGGATGCAATGGCAAAACCATCATTCAGATATACAAACAAAAGCTCATATTATAATAACACACAAAAAATACTCACCTTCTGGTGCACGGTAATTCGATCATCAAAAATCTGTGCCGCTTCTTCAGGACTAACATATCTCTGCCTCTCGGTTTTCGCCCTTTCTAAAATTTGAGGTATCTCTAGCTCTTCTGATTTCAAATTCTGACTGGGCATAGTATGTGTTCTACAAACAGCCGCCACTTCATTCCCTATCACAAAGTAGGAGATTCATTTGCAATTACTAGCAACACAGCGCAGATTCCATCAACTGAAGATAAAATCAAGAAAAAAACAAAAAACAAAAATACAATTAAGCGAATACCTGACGCGCTGCTGCCTGCACCTCCATCGGAGACTATACCAATGATGGAATTGCCACTATCACGGCGAGCATCTTCGTCAAACTTGACTGAAACTTCTACAGAAGTGCTTACAGAGCTCGAAGACTCCACGGTCGGCAGTAATGCCACCGACTCCGGTATGCTGCTCGTTCGATCCAGATTGAATTCAATCAAACCCTAACGAATCGGCAGCATCTATCCGAAATCACTACCGCAATACGCCGATGAACATCGCGATCCAAAACTTAACGATCTTCCTCCGGATCACGCACCTCGAACACCTAAAATCAATCCACAAGCTGAAAAGCATAAGCAGTCTCGTTGGGGAATGAAATGTGGCCCACTATTATTATTATTTTCTTATCCTGGCCGAATTATTTTATTGCAAAACGGATTCAGTTAGCTTGCACCCACACACTTTGTGAAATATTTTATTGCAAAAATTCAATATTTTTTTTTTGTAATAAATCCATTTTTAAAATAAAATCGCATATTTATTCTTCATACCATCATTTTATTTTTTGATAATATAGACATTGAAAAAATAATAATAATAATAATAATAATAATAATAATATATATCAATAATTTTAAATCCACAAGTTTTACAAATTATCAATTTTGATAAATCTACTTTCAAAAATACGAATTTAGTTTCTTTATTTTAATTTATAATCAATTTTGATCTACATTTCAATTTTTTTAATTATAAATTGACCAATACACCTTCAATTATAATTATTATGATCAATCATTCTCCAAATTCAATAATTTCGCTTTTGAGATGAAAAATACTTAGGG
>KE527527.1:0-15258 GCA_000441915.1 Genlisea aurea | reverse complement strand
AAAAAAAAAAAAAAAAAAAAAAGAAATACGAAATTTTTTACCTTTCCCCAGAGGCCTGATACTTTATCATACCAGTATTTTCCGGGTTTCAGCTTCTTCGGAGGATTCGATGAATTCTGGAGCACGATCAGCTCCTGGTTGCAGAGTGTGATCCCATTAACGGAAATGTACTCCGGAGGCAATTGATTCACTTCGCACATTTTCTCGGCTTTCATGATCTGCTGAACTTCCAAATCATTCAGCAATCTCCTCAGCATTCTGGAGCACTTTCCCAGATTGCTTCGTTTCGACTCGTTTATGGGATATCCGATGCAGGTCACGCATTTTCTCCCCTCGGGCATCGATCCCATTGCTCTCAGAACGCAATCAGGGCAGTACTTAGCTTCACAAACCAGGCACACCTCCTTCTCTGAGAATCGGTTTCCTTTGAAACATCGATAACAAGCTCCTTTCTTAGCTTTGACACCGAGCTGTTTCTTCCCTCTAACGACCTGCGACTGAGACCTACTGAATTTTTCGACGGCAGAGCCGTCGTCGGATTGAATATCGCAGAATTTTACCATCGATGATCCCGCCGCCTTAGGATCGCGAATGGAATCACAGTTTCCGTCACCGAAAATGCAGGACGATATCCTGGAACTGGAGGCGGCCAAGTAATCAACACTCAACACGGATTCGTTCGATAACCAATCGGTTCTGTTGGATTCAATGAATTCCATCTTTTCTTTGAGGCTGCAAGAGACGATTGATTTATGGGAAGTCCCTGAAAGTTGTCTCTGAGACTTTTCGAAGCTATCAGAAGATTCAAGAACACCAGAACTGTCTATAGCACCAATGAGCTCACATAAACGATCACGGCCAACATAAGAACTTTCATCCTCGTTCGCTACCTCCTCACCGGGAAGATTGCAACACTCGAAATCACTGCTGTTGTTTTCGGGATCTCTTTCTCCGGTGTTCGAAATAGAACTAGGAGAGACACTAGGCTCGGTCCCTAAACCGAAATCTTTGCTGTAAGAACCCTCCTGATTGGGGTCGCTGTTACGCGGCGGCTCGGATGGGATTACAGAAGTCGGGGAGACATTCAAAAACTCAACAGAAGAAGAGCTCAACCTAAAATCCTTGAGCAATTTCTTACCCAGCAGCGAATCGGAAGCAGCAATCGGTTGAACAACAGGCAGCGGCAATTTATCCGAAAAGGGCACCGGAGAAACAACGGAAGCCACCGGAATCAGGTCCATATTAATGGGCAGCGCCCGCGGAAGATCCCCAGTAATGGGCGGCCCGTCGTATTCCAATGCAAAGGAATACTCCACGCCATTCTTCACAAGGGTAGGGAGCTCCACCGCCATATTCATTCTCGGTTCAGAAATCAAAACCCTACAAATCTGAGACGCCCCTCCTGCCCTGGCATTAAAGCACACCACACACATACCAAAACGAAAATCATGGGTTCCGTTCAATCAATTACCCCAAAAAAAGAAAACCTCGACAGTCAGGCGCAGCGAAAGAAGCTCAGCCCAGTTGCGAAGAAACAAGACATGAGTGTCCTACCAAGAAAAACAGGAGGATTAGAAGAAAGTACTGACGGGAATGGCGCGTGCGATGGAAGACAAAACTTGTGGGGAAAAGGGAAAGTAGGAAGAGGAAGGATAGGAGGCGAGCAAGTGAAGAATCTTTTCTTTCTTTTGGGATTCATTGTTTAATCGCAATTTGAGAATTTTTTTTTAAAAAATAAATTAATTTAAATTATAATTTCCGCCGAGTCACGTGATAAATAAAGTTTTGTCTGTTTCTTCGGGGGTTATTCCGTCATTTCCTTTTCCGCGTCGGCCTTGCCTAACATGGCTGACATTTGGAGGAGATATATTCAAAATTTAAAATAAAATAATATCTCCACTTGAATGTTGTTTTTTTTTAATTATTTTAATTTTAATTTATGATCAATTTGATCTTTATTTCAAATATTTAATTATAAATTTGTCAATGGTGATCTAAAAGAGAAATTACTATTGAGAAATGAGAATATATAAATTGAATAATATGTATTTTTAAAATTACATAAATCAAAATTAAAATTTTTGTATTCTAAAATAAAAAATAAAAAATCAGCGGTTTCTTCCCGGCGACGGCGAGAAGGTATGGCCGGAAACAGGCGGCTGTGGGTTATCGATCATCGGAGATGCCTGAGAAGAAACCCTCCAAATCTTCACGGATTTGTCTAAACTCCCACTGTACACCATACAGTGCCCGCCGTCGCTATCCTCCTCCACGGCGAGGCACTTCACCGGACCGGTGTGCCCTCCGAGCACCGACAAAAACACGTGTCCCCCTGATTCCTTCTTCCACACGCAAATATTGGTGTCCGCCGATCCGCTGAACACCATGTTCCTCGCCGTCGCCAGGCACAGCACCGCCAGCTTGTGCCGGCGAAGGATCCCGCCGTGGGAGAAGAACTTATCCCTCTCCCAGAAGTTAATCACCCCGTCCGACGAACCGCTGTACAGAATCGTCCCCGACGAGTCCACGCCGAGAGCCGTCACGGCACATTCCTGCTTCAGCAGCGTCTGCGAGAAGAAATGCTTCGTCCCCTTCCCCTGCATCTCCCTCCGCCACACTTTCACGGTCCCGTCGGCGGAGCCGCTGAAAACCAGGCTGTCGCATCCCGCGACGACGGAATTCACGGCGTCGTCGTGGGCGGCGACGGATTCCAAGCACTTGTAATTCGAAACCCGCCACACCTTGATGGTCCGATCCCACGAAGCGGAGTAGAGAATCGATTTGTCCTCGCTCAGGCTCAGCGACGAAATCGCGTCGACGTGCTTGATCCAGATCGCGTTCCGATTCCGACCCACTTCGATGTATTTGCTCGGATTGAAGGAGCTCTTCAAGGTGGCTTTAAACGTCGGCAACGACCCGATTCGTTTGTAGATGCTCGGATCCTTGCCGGAGACTTTCCATACTCTGATCTTCCCGTCCTGATGCCCCGTGAAGATCCTCTCTCCGGCGATGATGATGGCCTTCACCAGACCCGAATTCGATTTAAACCCGGAAAACTCCTTCTGATTCTTCCATATCCGAATGTTCTTGCTGTCGGAACCCGTGTACAGCAACTCTCCCGCCGCCGCCAACGAATAGATGTGACCCTCCTCCCGGACGAGGGAACCCATCAACCCCGTATACGAATACGAATCCGACGATGTCCCCGGATCGACGGCGTGGGACGACCACGGAGATTTCGACAGAGGCGACGGCGGAAGCGTCTCCCACGACGGCTGCCACTGATCCCTCGGGCTGCAAAATTCCGACGCCGTGCTGATCCGGACCAACCCGTCGGAACAATCGTCCGCCATGGATTTCATCCCTGAAAATTCTTTCCGATCGTTCGTTTTGTTACAAGTTAGTTAGTTATTTCGGTTGGTAGTTATTTATTCTTTCCCAAATAATCATGCCATGCAAATAAATAATCACGATTTAAGATTAGTTTTAAAAAAAAACTCATAATTAATCTCCCCATTCCATTACCAAGTACGCCAAAAATAGATACGGGAATCATTTTTTATTTTTTAAGCCATCGTGCGATGGTCAATTGACGCACACCCACCCTATTGTATCACCACATTTATTATTACTATTAAATGAAATGATCTGTACGGATGTGATGTAAAATTAAATCATCCTTCCCATTTATTCATGTGTGTTCGTTAAGTAACCGATCCAGTCATTTTTATCAATTCGGTCGTCGAGATATTATGTAAATAAATAAATTCGTTGAATTCTGACAGAGGAATCCTTTACCTAACATCGATTTATAATGTCGCCAAATTAAATGGATGAAGATATTGTATTTAATTAAATAATAATAATTTGATTAGAAAAAATATATATATATATATCTCAATGTAAAAATAATTGTCATGTTCCCTGATGGGTCCACTCCTACACTCAGCATTATTGATAAAAATTAAAAACTGACATGGATTCGATTTTTTTTTTACAAAAAATAAAAAATTTCTGATGAAACTGAGAAAAATTATTCAACTGTAATTAGAAATTCTCCAAATAATAATGTTGTCGATAAACGGGGAATAGATAGATGAGATAGATGGTCGGGGACAACCCGGACGGACCCAACACGATGATGCGGGTCAGTCCCCAGTCTCTGGGTTAACTTCCAAATTTTTGATCAACTTCCCAAAATTAATTCTATCCGATCAATCGATTTGCAGAAAACCAAAGATGGAAGAAGGAGGAGGAGGAGGAGGAGGAGAATTAAAATCCCGAAACTGAACGAACCGATTCTTCTTCTTCATTCATTACTGCTGCTTTTTATCTTCAAGCCCCACTTATACCCCACTTTTTATCATTATTTCATTTTTTTTTTTGGTCTTCTCCGGAACCCAGAAAGCTGGAACAGAGTTATGGTGGATTCTTGACTCATGATTCTTGAAGAGAAAATGGCTGCAGAAGGACCGACTTCTAGATCAGGCCAAGCGTGGTGGGTTTTTTTTGTTTTTTGTTTTCTTTAGTTTGTTGAGTTTGAATCTGAATCTGGGTGGGGGGGTTCAGGTTCTGCACGACTGGGTTACCCAGTGATGTTATAATCGAAGTAGATGAAATGGGGTTTCACCTCCATAAGGTTTGTTAGTTGTTTTTTTCCTGATGTTGTTGTGTTGTGATTCGGATTGTTTTTTTCTGATTCTGATTGTGGGTTTTGATCATCCTGTTAGTTTCCTCTGATGTCCAAGAGTAGGAAGCTTTGTCAGATGATTGAAGAAGAACGGGAGAGGAAGGGATTGTCGAGAAGGAGGGGGGCCGTCAGATTCATGGATCCCTCTGATTCTGAGCAGGAAAATGTGGGGGAAGATGAAGAGGAGGAGGAGTGTCACATCGTCCTGCCGGATTTTCCCGGCGGTTCGGATGCGTTCGAGGTGGCCGCGAAATTCTGTTACGGCGTGAAGCTCGCGCTCACGGCTTCCACCGTCGCCGCGGTGCGCTGCGCCGCCGAGTACTTGGAGATGACGGAGGAGTTCTCCGACGACAATCTGATTCTGAAGGCAGAGAGGTTCATCTCGCATTCCGTTCTGAGGAACGTGAAGAACATTCTGAGGATGCTTTCCTCCTGCCAAGGGTTGTTGCCGACGGCTGAGAATTTGGGGATTGTCCAGAGATGCATCGAATCGATCGCCGCCAAAGTCGCCGTCGCAGATCCGTCGCTGTTCGGCTGGCCGGTGAACGATTCCGCCGTCGGAGGCGAAGGGAGCGCGAGGAAGGAACTGATGGCGGGGAAGAGAGGAGGAGGAAGCGCCGCCGTCGGAGAATGGTTCGAGGAAATCGGCCGGCTGAGTCTCCCGTTCTTCAAGCGGTTGATCTTCGCCCTGAAGGCGCTGAATCTCGCCGGTGAAATCATCGAGATCTGTTTGATTCACTACGCCAAAAAGCACATCCCCGGAATCTTCCGCACATCTCGGAAACGAACGCCGTCCTCCGGCGGCGAAGGACTACAATCGGAGAACGAGCAGAGGGAGGTTCTGGAAACGATCATCACCAATCTTCCGACGGACAACTCTCTCCGATCGGTCGGAAATCCCTCTCGATTCATATTCGGATTGCTCCGGGCGGCGTACATTCTCAACGCCTCGGAATCTTCTAGATCAACACTGGAGAGGAAGATCGGATCGCAATTAGAGCAATCGACGCTGGACGATCTGCTGATTCCGAGCTATTCGTACCTGAACGAGACTCTCTACGACGTCGATTGCGTGGAAAGAATCTTGACCTATTTTCTTCAGGACATTGAAGAGAGATTCGCCGGGGGAGAAGACGAGCAGAGCAGCGGCGGCGGTAGATCTGCGGCGTTGATGCTGGTGGGTAAATTGATCGATGGCTACTTGTCGGAGATTGCCTCCGACGCGAATTTGAAGCCGGAAAAGTTCTACGATCTCGCCGTCTCTCTACCGGATCACGCCAGACACTTCGACGATGGACTCTATCGCGCCGTCGACGTTTACCTCAAGGTACTTACGGACTCTCCGATCGATTTTTTTGTTTTTTTTCTCCGGCGAGGCGATTTTTCAGACATGGTCGTCGCAGGCGCATCCGTGGATTTCGGAGGCCGAGAGAGAAAAAATCTGCGGCGTTCTCGATTACAAGAAGCTCACGCTCGAGGCATGCACTCACGCGGCGCAGAACGAGCGCCTGCCGCTGCGCGCCGTCGTTCAGGTGCTCTTCTTCGAGCAGCTCCAGCTCCGCCACGCGATCGCCGGGACGCTGATGGCTGGCGCCGACGACGACGACGACGACGACGAAGGCAACAACAACGACAAGGCAGTCGTTCCGTGGAGCTACGTCGGGGGAGAGGGAGAGGACGAGGACGAGGCCGCGAGGGCTTTGACCGTCGGGACACGCGCCGACGAGGGAACGAGCGCGTGGCAGGATGCGGCGAGGGAGAATCACGTGCTTCGCGTGGACGTGGATAGCATGAGGACGCGGGTGCACGAACTGGAGAGAGAGTGTACGAGCATGAAGAAAGCGATTCAGAAGATGGGCCCACCGAGACACGTGGATGGAAACTGTTGGCGGAAGAAGCTGGGGTGCAAATTCAGGTCGCAGGTGTGCGATTCACATGATCAAGTTGTGGGGGACGCAAGGAAAGGCCGCGCTCATCGCCGGGACCATTAATTGCCCTACATTTATTTTTATTTTATTTTTATTATTCTTTTCTGTGAAATAAATTTTTTTGGATTTTCCCGCTTTGTTTTCTTTTGTGAATAGCTTTTTTATTTTATTTTATTTTTTTATAATAATAATTTAATATAATTACGTCCTAATTAAGGCCCAATCAAAATTAAGGCCCAATAAAACTGAAAGCCGTTGGATCCGTAAAATCGCGACTTGTTACAAGTGTCTCCCACTTCCCCGCTTGCGGAAACCCTCCATCGTCGGCGAGCTCTGAGAAGTAAGACAGACCCCATGGTTTCCTGTTTGTATATAAAGCCTTCCATCGATAGCGGCGAGAAGCACAATCGAGGCAGGAAAAGATGAAGAAAATTGATTACGTGGCGATGAAAACTGATGAGGAAATTGTTGCAGCACTGATCGATTCCGATTTCGTGGAATTGAAGGAAGCCGCGAAGAAGCTCATAAATGACGCTGCCAAAATGGGGGGCGGCCTTCTCTTCGGCACCACATTCCTCAAATGGGTAGCTTCGTTTTCGGCCATGTTAGTTTTGATATAATCTTCGACTGATTCGGCTTGTCGGAATTCGTTGGTAAACTCTGTTGTAATGTATGATGATGTGCAGCTACCTGTTGATTCTGGATCGAACCAACTGGAGAACGAATATGTTGACTTCTCTACTGGTTCCTTACATCCTTTTGAGTTTCCCCTCTTCCCTCTTCCACTTCCTCAGGTGAAAAAAGTTTCAAAATGCCGCGTCTCATTTGTAAAGGCTATGTATGGATTAACACGAACTGAGTTTCGATTTTTGCTAGCAGAGGTGAAGTCGGTAAATGGATTGCGTTCATTACCGTCGTATTGAAGCTTTTCTTCCCCAGACACGTCCCGGAGTGTCTGGAGATACCGGGATCGTTGATTCTAGTCGTGGTGGTATCCCCCCATTTGTTTGCACACACGGTTCGAGATCACTGGGTGGGCGTGGCTCTGTGTTTAGCCATCGGCTGCTATCTTCTTCAAGAACACATCAGGGCTTCTGGGGGTTTCCGGAATTCGTTGACGCAGAGTCATGGGATTTCGAATACCATCGGAATCGTTCTTCTTCTGGTTTTCCCCATCTGGGCTCTGCTAACTCAGGCTGTGTGATCAAGAACATCAATCTCTTCTTCCTTCAATAATGTCTCATATGATTTATAGATTTCGAAGTCAACGTATGATTTTTTTTTTTTAATTGACATTTTTTTTTTGACTGAAATAATGGAAATTTGACGACTATTAAGAGGAGGAAAGATGGGAATCTGAGTTCGATTGAGGGAGTAATTACGAGTCGTCGCTGTGTTTTCTTCGAAACCCAGAAGAAAGGGAGGAAAGGGAATCCCTCAATTTGATTTCATTGATGAGACGAAAGTGGAGATGGGTCGGAGGAAAAATTGAGCGGCGATGAAGAACCCTAGCGATCATCGCGGATTGGATTGGATGATAGTATGGATGAATTGCCGGGGGCTATGGGAACCAGCGCTGGGTTGGCTTTGAGATTAGGGCAAGCTTCTTTCGCTATTGCTTCATTGCTCTTCATGTGTCTGGAGATTCAGTTCTACAGCTATACTTCCTTCTGGTAACCAATTTTTTGCTTTGAATTCTAGCTAGGGTTTTTGGGCGCTTACATTCTGAAAATCGTTGTAGTTTCTTGGTAATCGTGATGGCGTTGATAGTTCCATGGAGCTTGACGCTGGGAATAGTCGACATCGTAACCATCTTCTTCAAACGCTCTTCTCGACGATCCGGCCTGCTCGCTATTGTCGTCGTCGGAGACTGGGTAAGAAAAGCCTCATCGCTATAAACCCTTTGATTCAATCATCTCATGCCCTTTTCTCTTCTTCTCTGCAAAAAAAATAGGTGCTTGCGTTTCTTTCGCTAGCGGCGTCAAGTTCGAGCTCAGGCGTAACGAGCCTCCTGGTCTCATCTCAGGGTTTCTGCGATCGGAAGCTATGCGCCAGATATCAGCTGTCTTCAGCAATGGCGTTCCTGTCGTGGTTCTTTTCCTTCAACTCTGCCCTCTTCAATCTCTGGATTCTTCTGTCGGCTTAGGGAATCGGGCAGAGAAGGTTTTATGTCTATAGAACATAATACGGATTACACTGTCTCTGTAGTTTCTAACTGTGTATGTGCATTTATTTATATAGAGAAACTATGCCCACCCCTTTGTTTTATTTATCCTTCTTCTAGGATCGCCATTAATAGTTTTGGTGAAAAGAATCACGCCTGGGTAGAGGTTTGGAAAGAGATGACCCACCGTAATATCGTGGGGCGAGAAGCAGACTAACACAGCCTTTTATTATTAATATGGGCCTTGACGGGCCTATGGGAAAAGGCCTGAGGCCCATATAAGCCCATCTAGGCCCAATCTATAATTAGACGCTCTTAACCACCTCGGTACCTGAAAACAGTATAATTGTGACACGCGTTAGCATGAATAATTAAATATAAACAATCGCAATTATTTATTTTCTCGAAAAAGAAACATGGATAAGATATTAATCATTTTTTTAATAATGAAATTCAAATTTCCAAGGGTATAGAAGGCGGGATTGAGGGACGCGTGGCAATAAAACACGCCAGCCACATCATGCAAGATCGACACGTTGCCACTCTAATTCTCTAAAGATTCCCAAATTTGCCCTTCCACCCACCATCCTTATGATTGGATTTATCGACGTAAAATATTACTAATTTCTAAGAATAGTTTTAAACTTTCAAAAAAAAAAAAAATGAAGTAATAAAAGAATTAATGACAATTGTGAATTGACACCTCACCAGGAAGGAGGGAGTCCCCTTTTCGTAATTTTGATGAAAAACGCGGGGGAGGTGGGTCCCACACGCCAGCCTGTCATCCGCAACTTACAGCCATGCAAGTGCAACCAAACCCCTTCGCCTCCTCCACACCGTATAAAAACCCGTCCCCCCCTTTTCTACTCTTTCCACGATTTCCTTCCTCACTGATCCCCCGGCTGACGTGTACGTATATATAAATAGTGAATACCATTACACGGCGGCGCCGGATTTCGAGATTCCGATGGGGAACTGCACCTCGTGCGAATCGACCGGCGTAGCGACGGCCAAGCTCATTCTGAACGACGGACGGTTGCAGGAGTTTTCTCACCCGATCAAAGTCTCGTACCTGATGCACAAGAATCCTGACTGCTTCATCTGCAATTCCGACGACATGGACTTCCACGACGTCGTCTGCGCCGTCGAGGACGACGAGGAGCTTCAGTTAGGGCAGATTTATTTCGAATTGCCGCTTCGGCGGCTGCGCCACCGGCTCCAGGCCGACGAGATGGCGGCGTTGGCGGTCAAGGCCAGCTCCGCTCTCGCCAGGTGCCGAGTCGTTTTCTCCGCCGGAAGCGGAGAAAGGACGGACAGATCTGGCCGGCGAAGGAAATCGTCGGCGAAACTCAGTGCCATTCCGGAGTAATTTCCTTCAACGGTGAAAAAAAAAAAAATGTTTCTTCAATTAATTGTTTTCAAAATTTGTAAATCAAAATCCGTAAGTATTAATTCGTAAACCAATTTGAATAAATTTTAGACCTGGTGGCTCTACGGGGAGCGTACGTAAGAATCTCATATAAATCACCACATGAAAGTTTGGCCCAGCCAATTACTAATAATTGACTTTCATATATGTAGTATTTTTATTTTCCTTGAACTTTCGATGTGGGACAAATCCATCTTTCTATTACAATTTACTAACCATCGTTTTGCATGCGTAATGCCTATGCATGAAAATCACACGAATTATTATTAAAAAAAAAATTGGTAAAAAAAAAAACAAATTATCATATATTTTATGAATTTATTGTAATTTATATCTCATTTATTTTTAATTTTTGCAAAAAATATAACTCTTATTTCATAATTACAATTTATATTCCCTTATGTTTCATTTTGTGGCAAAATATATTCAATTTCGTTTGATGACGTCGTTTGATGATGTCATCAATTTGGATATATTTTGCCAAAAAATGAAATATAAGGGGTATAAATTGCAACGAAAAATATTAATTTTTTCCGTTAGTTAACGACGTTAGGTATAAATTGCAAATTTTTGAAACAAAAGGAGTATAAAATGTCATTATGAAACATAAGGGGTATTATTTACAAAATTTGAAAATACATAAGACATAAATTATCATTTACCCCATATTTTATTCAAACTCGTTAGATTTGTAATTTGTATACTTCACATAAATAATTGCGACCACAAAATTTATATACAAAATTTATAATCATGATTAATCATCCTCAAATACGTGCAGTAAAATGATTAGTGGTTTTTTTTTTAACTTTTCCCAATCATGAAGAAGAATCAGTAGCAGCAGGCTGCTACAACAATGACAACAACAGCTGGATGACTTAATTTACTTCAATCAATCTCTGTGGCCAGTATAGTTATATATATCCAGCAGCTATCCAGCTGTATCTATCATCTCATCTCTTTCAAAAATTCAACTTTCAATTAATTGCAAAATAAATAAATACATACATACATATACATCCCCTATAAATTGCAATCATTATTAGAATTATTCAAAAATATGATTATATGTACTTTTACCCTCCGTACATATATATATATATATGATTATTGGAGAAGAATTCGAATCCAATGTGGTTTTTTTTAAAAAAAAAAAAAAATTGAAATTTATTTCTCACGTGGGAGTACTGACCTGCCCGGCTGCCCGTGTCGAATTTCAATCACGTGATCGATTAATCAACTTGGGATTGGACTTTGAGGTCAAAGTCAACACTGTTCAACGATGCTTCAACTCCAAATCTTCTTCTTACCTTTTCTTCTTCTTCTTATCTTCGCTTCGCAATGCTCATCGCTGGCCGCACCGCCGCCGCCGCCTGTAGCGGGTGCGTCTCCTCCGGTAACCGGAGCTGCAGCGGAGTACGTCGACGCCCACAATGCGGCGAGGGGGGAGGTGGGGGTACCTCCTCTGAAATGGAGCGCATTCCTCGCCAACGCCTCCGGACTGTACGTCAGGCTTCAGAGGGACAAGCAGAACTGCAGCTTCGCCGACCTGTCGAGGATCGAATACGGCGCCAATCAGATCTGGACGCGCGGGTTCACGCCGTCGCCGACCGCGGCGGTGGGATCGTGGATCGCCGAGAAGAAGTTCTACAATTACACCGACAATTCGTGCCAGGCGGATCGCCGCTGCGGCGTCTACACCCAAATCGTGTGGCGGAAGACGACGGATCTCGGCTGCGCGCAAGCTGTTTGTTCAAATGCCCAGCAGTCCAGTTTAACCATCTGCATGTACGACCCTCCTGGTAATGTAATCGGCGAGAAGCCCTACTGATTTCTATGCATGCCCATTACCTGTTCGACGTTTTGCCTCTCTCTAGTTATGCGTTTCTTGATGAAATGAAAATCTTATCCTGATTACATTATGCACAGCAGCCATAGATGAACAGAAACTCAGGAAGATGATAAATTATGTGGTTTAAGAGTTTACTTGACAACCAGATCTTTCAATATGAGATACCTGAAACCGAAATTATGAGGAACCCACTCTATATTTCTTCTGTTCTTCAACGCCCTCTGGGATTTCTTGATGCATTTTCTCAAAGAATCAGGAACAGATTGCTGGATCATATCCAAAACGTCGCCTTGGCATAGCCCCGAGTCTCTAGCGAAGCATTCCGCGAGTTTAGGAAGATGGATTCTGTGATCCTTGCCTATGCCGAATGTGGCTCGAATGTAGTCCTCTTTAGCTGCTTCCAGCTCTTGAAACACTTTATTCGGATTGTAAACTCGAACCTGATGAGAAAGAATGGTGGCAATGAAATTCATGGAAACAGAGAGAATGCGATAGATAGATAGCCTTTTCTTACAGCGGGATCGGAATGGCTCCCCGAGGAAAGTGCGAAGTAGAGGAGGGGCTCCGGCCGACCGATGCCATATGCTTGCCTTTCATCAGCAGCTTTGAATTTCGATTTCGATGGAATCAACAGCCTTACCCACTGTCCTGGTCGAGAAATTCGACATCCGAGGATTGAAGTCTGGATCACATCAGCACTCACTACTCGACTTCCAACCTTGTAAGCAGCCTGTGATGATAAAACCAGAGAGTTAGTTATTTAACATTAACATGGCCTTCTTTTTCCTTTTTTTTTCAGGAGAACTCATTTGCTTGCTGCTCTTTTCACCTTCATTTGCAGGAAAATGCGTCTCACGTTGTTTTGCGGTATCCCGTACGCCAAAAACGCCTGGAAAAAAAAAAAAAAGTTAGTCGTTTCGACGGGCAGGAAGAAGGATTTCTCAAAGGGCCAGGAAGTTTTTGTGTTACATGCATCACTAAGGCATTATGTATGTTGATCCAAAATGCCAACTTCTCCTCACGGGTCATCTTCTTCGGATTCACTCCTTCCAGTCGAGAAACTAGCGACCTGCGAGGGAGCGTCAGTAAAAAAAAGAAGCCAGCTTGCAGAAACCGATCACAGAAAAAACCTGAACTTCTCCAGTAAGCATTCGACGTCGCCCAACTTCTTATGGTCTCTGTATATCCACTTGACTTCGATCATGTTGCTGTAGGGACCGCTGAAATCTTTCAAGCCCTGAATGTGGAACGGGTTATCGAGCCTCACGTCGAAACAGAGGTCGTTTCGGAATCCGGGGCTCCACGATTCGCACTGATATTTCGGAGAACACGCGCTGAGGGAGGACGACAGAGATGAAGCTGGAGACGATGAGGAGGGCTGATTCTCTGGTTTAGGATCTGCAAGCCTGAAATATATATGGCACATGGATCTAACCATTTCTTCCGAGATCCTGTTAGGCGTCTCGGGAAGATGATCCGAAATCCGAGCACCAAGATGTTCCGCCAAGCTGATTACGTTATTCGACGAAGGTCTCTTCTGCTGCAAACAACGAAACGTGATTTCAGTCTCGTTCATCTATAAAAAAACTCAGATCATACCACCAACCTCCATCATGGCTAACGGCTGAGAGTGAAAAGCTCGACCGAATCCAGCTTCCGGATGCGGATTCTTCTGCAACAACGAGGAATGGGAACGCTGCACGAGAGGGGAGTTTTCTTCCTCTCCTCCGCCTCCTTTCCCAGCAGCTTCGACTTTCGACGAAACGGAGAAATCGAGGCGCCTTCTCGGAGGAGGAGGCGGCGATTTGAGGGCACCGTCTCTTTTCGTCGAAGAGATTTGCTGATCGAATGCCTTTCGGTAGAGCGAAAGGAGATGCTGTTCCAAGTAGCCAACTTGTAATTCCAGAACTGCAATTTCTTTGATAAGCTCGACTGCAGGCTGATGATGATGAAGAAACAAAACCAGTTAAGTTATTCAAAAAGGGCTGAGAAGAACAAAAGAGGAAGTTGGTTGACCTTAGGAACGGTGAAGGCGGTTTCTGAAGCCATATCCTTGTGACCACCCAATGCGTTTTCGAGGGCGAAGCGGACGGAAACTTGGGCCTGTAATCTCTTCTCGAGAAGCAGAATCTGAACGCCATTGTTACGAGAATCAATTATCTGACGAAGCTCTGTCTGTAAATAGAGCAGCTGTACCTCATTTCTCAAAGACTCAGCATTGGCTGCTGCTGCTGCTGCTGATGATGATGATGATGATGATGATGATGATGGCTTTTTATCCTCCCCATCCCGGTGATCAGCTTCTGCTTCCGGCGAGCCTTCGCCGGAGAACTTTTTATCAGGAAAGCTGTCAAAAGATGGAAAAAAAAAAACAAGGAATCAGATAAGAACACACGGAAGAAGAAGATCATGAAACGTTTTACCATATCATACCTCTTTGAACGTCTATGCTTGACAGGCCCATTAATCTCCTCCATTGATGAAGAACACGAAGAAATGGGAAAAAAAAAATAAAAAAAATCGAGAGTGACCCCTTTGACTTTACTTTCGTAAAGATAGAAAAAAAGGGTCAAGAAAATCTTTCGCTTCCCCAACCAACAATGGCGGCAACAATCCTTTTCTTGTTAAAAGAAGCAAAAAAAAGCCAAAACGAATCAACAAAAGAAATGCAGATGGATAAAACTTCATAAAGGCTTTAGTAACCTAATTTTTCTCAGTTCACCAAAAACCTTGCTGTGTGAAAAGAAGAAGTCTGTCTACCCACCCAAAATGGGCCATCATATAAAATAAATGAAAGATAATGATGAGCTCTACACTACACAGTGAGATATCAGATGAGGGTGGTGGAGGAGTAAAACGACACGAAGGGTAATGGCGAGTTCATCAGAAGAATCTCTGGGAGCCGGTGAAAAAGTTGGGCTGAGGAGAAAAAAAGGGCCTTTTTGAAGGTCAACAACAGAAGAAAGAAAAGCATTGAGAAATTCGAGGGATTCAAATGACCACCCAATCGATTGATAACGTTATAACATGAGCTCTAAAAACATCTCTCGAGATGGTTATTTATTCTCTGGTCCGGTCCCCTTCACAAAGCTTAGGAGAAGGACCGACCCAGAGAAATAAAATCATTCATTCCCTTCATAACTGCCATTTATATGAAGAAGATGGAAGCATCTTTTTTGGTAGGTCAACGCGTGG
>KE527526.1:0-10887 GCA_000441915.1 Genlisea aurea | reverse complement strand
CCCCCCCCCCCCGGCAATGAATGATTGCTTCTTCGAGCTGCTTACATTTTGAATTTTTCGTTCTGCAGGTTGCATACACATGCGGCAATAGAGCCCTTCATAATCGCAGCCCACAGGCAGTTGAGTACGATGCATCCGATCCATAAGCTTCTGCAGCCTCATTTCAAAGACACGATGAATATCAATGCACTTGCCCGCCAGACCCTCATCAATGCCGGAGGCTTCCTCGAAATAACCGTTTTCCCTGGAAAGTTTTCCATGGAGATGTCTTCTAAGATTTACAAGGAGTGGATTTTTCCTGAACAGTCACTCCCTGCCGACCTGGTTAAGAGGTATAAATGCATCAATCAACCTTGTTATATAATCTAACGACCATTGAGGTAAACATCTATGTTTTTTCAGAGGGGTGGCCACTGAAGACTCCAGCCAACCCCACGGCATTCGCTTGCTCATCGAAGACTATCCGTACGCCGTCGACGGACTCGAAATCTGGACAGCGATCAAGACGTGGGTCGGCGACTACTGCAACATTTACTACAAGACCGACGACGTCGTTCGAGAAGACGAGGAGCTGCAATCATGGTGGAAAGAAGTACGCGAGAAAGGGCACGGCGACAAGAGAGACGAAACCTGGTGGCCGCGGATGGAGACGTGCGATGAGCTCGTGGATTCCTGCAGCATCATCATATGGGTGGCATCTGCCCTTCATGCTGCAGTCAACTTCGGACAGTACCCTTACGGAGGGTATCTCCCGAATCGCCCCTCGACGAGTCGACGCTTGATACCCGAGGCAGGGACTCCTGACTACGAAGAACTGAAATCGGAACCCGAAAAAACGTTCTTGAAGACGATCACCTCGCAGCTGCAGAGTGTGCTTGGGATATCCCTGATAGAGATACTCTCCAGGCATTCGTCCGATGAGGTATTCCTGGGGCAGAGAGAGTCCCCTGAATGGACAGCTGACAGTGAAGCGATCACGGCATTTGGGAGGTTTGGGAAGAAGCTGGAAGATATAGAGAAGAAGATAAGCGAGATGAACGATGACAGCAGGTGGAAAAACAGATATGGACCGGTGAAGGTGCCTTACACTTTGCTCTACCCCAGCAGTGATGTGGGCCTCACGGGAAAGGGAATTCCCAACAGCATCTCGATATAGAGGAACTGGGTGGGATACAAGAATGTGTAATTCATTTCATACCTGTTGAACTTGAGTGAATCGATGCAATTTCCCCGGATCCGGCGTTACATGAGTGGGAACGTGAATTAAGAAGAAATCGTATCGATTCACTGAGGAGGAATGTACAGTTCTTGGGCTCTTCTCCGCGAGCCTCCTGCTCTTTGTTCTTCAAAAAGGGAAGAATCCTTACTGGTTCGTTATTTGTTTTCTCGCTTCTTTGGTTTCAGATTGCACACTGATCACTGTATCGTCTTTTCGGAGCCCCTTAAGCGTGTCCCTAAGAAATCATAAGTCATAATCGTGATAATTTCCATGTTTATCAAATGGGGAGTTCTTCTTTGTAATCTGGCAGGCCTCAAGCAGTAGCTGCTTCAATGGGAAACAGAATTCATGCAATTTGCTGGCCAATTCTGGAGCAGTTTCGGCTCTAAGCATTATGGCCAATGATAAGGTAAAACTTCATATGCTTGTTTTCACTTCTCATCATGTGAGGCTTGTTTTTTTTTTTCCTGTTTAGGAGTGGTGTTCATCCATGGCAGCTGCTCTCCCTAATAACCGTTCTGCAGTAGAGAGTGTAGAGGAATATATTCAGAACATTGAACTCCTTAACTCAGATCCATCCTTGGAGGCCTATAGAGATCATTTCAGATACAGAATAAAGAGATATGCAGAACAGAAGAAACTAATTGAGAAACATGAAGGAAGCCTTCAGGAATTTGCACAAGGTAATTGATATCCTTGAGTAAGTCTTTTGTTTTTTGCTATGTCATAATACCATTGCTGTAGCTTATAGAAGATGCTGGTTTTCTGTATTTGGTACATTTTTTAATGCATCATTTAGATATCATATTGGATTCAAGTTGTTTGTACGAAAAAATAATCACAACCCAATCAATATTCAGGCTATAAAAGATTCGGTTTCAACCGAGAAGACGGTTGTATTGTCTACCGTGAATGGGCTCCTGCTGCACAGTAAGTGTGTTTAGCTTATGGTTACCTACCTACCCGCTGCTTCATTGTTCTTGTTCAACTAGAAATAATCTTTCATTTTTGTTTTTCTTTCAAAATCAGGGAAGCAGAAATTATTGGCGACTTCAATGGGTGGAGCGGCTCGGGTTACAAAATGGAGAAGAATCAATTTGGTGTTTGGTTCATCAGAATTCCTGATTCTCATGGAAATCCAGCAATACCACATAATTCAAAGGTCAAGTTCAGGTTTAAGCATGGCAATGGGGTTTGGATTGACAGGGTCCCTGCCTGGATTAAATATGCAACTCAGGATCCTACAAGATTTGCTGCACCTTATGATGGGGTGTACTGGGATCCACCACCTCATGAAAGGTAATTAGAATTTGGCATATCAAAAGAAATTCTACCAATCTTGGCATGGTTCATCAAGGAACGTTATTTAGGAACCACCATTGTTCGACTACTCCTGGAAAACTATCACATACTAATAAATAATTTGCATTTCCAGGTACCATTTCAAACACCCTCGGCCTCCTAAGCCCAGGGCTCCTCGCATTTATGAAGCACATGTTGGAATGAGTGGTTCGGAGCCTCGTATAAATACGTACAAGAATTTTGCTGATGACATTTTGCCTCGCATTCGAGCGAATAACTATAACACAGTCCAGTTGATGGCTGTGATGGAGCATTCATACTATGCATCTTTCGGGTATCATGTCACGAATTTCTTTGCTGCAAGTAGTAAATATGGGACTCCAGAGGACCTCAAGTATCTTATCGATAAGGCCCATGGCTTAGGTCTTCAAGTGCTGATCGACGTTGTTCACAGCCATGCCAGCAATAACATCACTGATGGCCTCAATGGTTTTGATGTCGGCCAAAGCTCGCAAGAGTCTTATTTCCATACTGGAGATCAGGGATATCACAGGCTGTGGGACAGCAGACTATTCAATTATGGAAATTGGGAGGTTCTTCGATTCCTCCTCTCCAATCTTCGGTGGTGGATAGACGAATTTAAGTTCGATGGATTTAGATTTGATGGAGTGGCCTCGATGCTGTATCATCACCATGGAATAAACATGTCATTCAGTGGGTATGATGCCTACTTCGGTGAGATGACAAACGTCGATGCCGTTGTCTATTTAATGCTGGCCAACGATCTTATCCACGGTATCTTGCCTGAAGCCACTGTGATAGCAGAGGATGTTTCTGGTATGCCTGGACTCGGCCGGCCTGTCTCTGAGGGTGGAACTGGTTTCGATTACCGCCTCGCAATGGGTATTCCTGATAAGTGGATCGACAATTTGAAAAATAGAAATGACAGGGAATGGTCAGTGGGAGATATCACTTGGTGCTTGACAAATAGACGATACTCGGAGAAGTGCATCGCATACGCCGAAAGTCATGATCAGGTGACGCCTAAGGTAAGTTTGCACATCCCATACTGCCTGTGTTTGAGCTTGCAACTTCTCTTTGCTTTGCAGTCTATCGTGGGCGACAAAACCATTGCATTTCTGCTGATGGACGAAGAAATGTACGCTGGTATGTCCTGCTTGGCCGAAGCGTCTCCTGTGATTCAACGAGGGATAGCCCTTCATAAGGTACCGCCAAAACCGAAGATGATTCATATGGTGTTTGTTTCTGAGGGGGGGAGGCGTCTTCGTGATCTTGTTCAGATGATTCATTTCTTAACGATGGCGTTAGGAGGAGACGGATACCTTAACTTCATGGGAAATGAGGTCAGTAATAAGTATACTGAATACAACTGCTGTCTCAAATAAAGAAGAAAGCCATTGTTTTTTTTCCGGCGTTGTAGTTTGGACATCCAGAGTGGATTGACTTCCCTAGAGAAGGTAACGGGTGGAGCTACGACAAATGCAGGCGACAGTGGAACCTCGTCGATACGGATCATCTCAGATATAAGGTGGTCCCTTTCTCACTTCGAGTTTTCTCAATGAATTTTGAGTTCGTGTTGTTTTTTTGCAGTTCCTGAATTCTTTCGACCGAGCCATGAATGATCTGGACGAGAAGTTCGAGTTCCTGTCATCGCAAAAACAGATCGTGAGCAGCACAGACGAGAACGAAAAGGTTTAATAAAATTCCAACGTCTTGCATTTTACAGCCGGCGCGTTGAGTTGATTGTGGGGGGGCAACTAAGGAAACAGGTGATCGTTTTTGAGCGTGGAGAGCTGGTTTTCGTCTTCAACTTCCACTCGGAGAACACGTACGGAGGGTACAAGGTGGGTTGCGACGCCCCGGGGAAGTACAGAGTTGCTTTGGATAGCGACTCCAAGGAGTTCGGAGGATACAGCAGAGTAAGGGAAACCCAACTGCTGGACTTAACTGTCATTTCATTTCATTCATTCATCTCGTTTATGATGTATTCTTCGTACGCGTAGATTCAACGTGGAGTCGACCATTTCACGTCTCCGGAAGGAATCCCAGGCGTGGCTGAAACGAACTACAAAAACCGTCCCAACTCCTTCAAGGTTTTGTCTCCTCCTCGTACATGTCAGGCTTATTATCGAGTCCAAGAATGATGAGCGTATGTATAGAGAGGGATGTGTTTTTGAATGTTGAATTGAACTGAGTTATATTTGGTAGTATAGTCAAGACTGACCTGCTGATATATATAGTATATATAGCAGGGAGATTCTGATCATCAACAATACTGGAAACTAAATCCGGGTTCGCTAAAATGTGCGCCGCTTTGTTAACATCTCTGGGCATGTGATGTGCATCGTCATTAATCGATAGACAATCATTATTAGCACATTTTTACAAGCATAAAAAGTGTGCGGCCCAGTAGAAAACTCAATCAATCAATAACGATGCCCATGTGGTCACGAAGAATTTAATAATAACCCACCGTCAAAATTTGAGTTTGATGAAAGACCACTAAACTTGCATTAATTTTAAGTGTGTGTGTTGCTGTGTCACAGTGTTAGGGATGAAGTCAATGGTAGTTTACTACATTTGAGAAAAAACACAACAAACGATGCTAACTGGGCTGTTTGAAGGGGTTATTTTAAAAGTGCTCCCATTCCCAGTAAAGGGATGGCGAGATCCGGGAAAGTGGCAATGCAATCTCCGCCGCCCATGAATCCTCCTCCTCCTCCTCCTCCGTCGCCGTTTTGAAGACGATGCCACGGCTGAGCCGCCGCGATGGGATCTGAAACCGGTCCGTAAAAGGGCCAGCCGCTCCTCCCGAAACCCACTTCCTCAAACCCGAATCCCAGAATTCCTCCGACGTTTTGATGATGATGATGATGATGGTGATTATTCAGCAGCGAGGTGAAACTCCCGTTCATCGGAATCAGCCCCTGGGACGGCGCCGAGAGATCTCCCCGCCTCGAGTCGTGGCACGGGAAGGAAGCGCCGACGTCGACGGCGGCGGCTGGGCGTGGACGCTTGGCCCCCTTGCGGCTTCCGCCTCCGATGGGGATGTCCCGGAGGGTGCCGCCGTGGGTCCAGTAGCGGCGGCAGGACTTGCAGAAGTGGCGGGGCTGGGAGAAGTTGTAGTTGTTGTAGTAGCAGAACTTGGTGTTTGTGGAGTCGCAGCGGGGACAGGGGAGGTGCTCCGGCTCCGACGGCATCGCCGGTGCCGTTTTGGCGGCGGGCCTCCTGTCGGTGGGCATTATTGCGCTGGTGGTTCTCTTCCCGTGGGTCGATGATGGAAATGGCGGAGGGTTTTTATCCATGAAGAAGAAGAAGAAGGGGAAAGACACGTTTCGGCGTTGAGGGGGCGAAAAAAACAGAAGCAGCAGCAGCTTTTGCCAGGCCGCTGTGTTCGCAAATCACAACACAAAATCACAAGACAAGGAATGGAATAGAGAGGAAGAGAAAGACAATATGCATAAAAACAACATAATAATAATAATCATGACTTTACTGTCCTCGACAGCGCGTGGCTGTGTCTGTCTGGCTGGCTTCTTCATTCTGAAAATTTTGTTTATTAAATAAAATAAATAAATGATTGTGGCATGCGGGAGATGATGAGACAGAAGTCGGGTCGGCGTGGCATGCTATGCTATGCTATGCTATTGTCTGTCTGCCTGTCTGAAACAGGACTACTGGCTCTCCAAATTGTCTCATCTCTTTGTCGTGTTGTCCGAGGAAGAATATATTCTCAACTATTTTACCAGACTTCTGTCTTTTTCTTTAAATAAATAAATGAAATTGTTAGTTTTTAATTTTTATAATTTTTTATACACATTGATAGATACCCAACATCTGTCTAAAACAGTTTAAACAACTTTTTTTTTTTTTTAAACTTATTATTATTTGTATGGGAAAAAAATATGTATTTTTTGGTCTCTCAAAATTTTTAAATTTAAAATAATAGTTCATCAAAATTTAAAAAAATATATATTTAATCCATTAATTTTGATTTAATGTCAAATTTAATCCGTATTATAAAATTTTAATAATTAATTGACTATTTTATCCGTAATTAAACATTTTTAAAAGTTGAATTTCATTTTTTTATGCCCGTAAAATCGAAATTTTAAAAGCTGATTGAGAGACTGATTTTATCCGAAATAATCAATTAATTATTAAAATTTTATAATACAGACTCAAAATTGATATTAAATCAAAATTAAAATATTAGATGTATATTTTTTAAAATTAAATGATTAATATTTAAAATTTAAAAAACGATAATGAATATTTTTATTATAAATATTGTTATTTGAGCTAATTGGGCTCAAGAGGCCCATTATTAGTTTTTCAACCGCTTCTTTTCTTGTATGTTGAGAGACTTGAGAGAAAATAATGGAATAGAAAATTGGTGTTGGTTTTTCTGATGGCTATTTTGCGTCGTCTCCGATTTCGAAATCGTCAAGACGTGAGGAGGTTGAAGGAATGAGCAATGGCGTCGAATCGGTGTTGGAATTGAGGCCAAGCAGATTCCGGCGCCTGCGCGTTGAGCGTGAACAGCTTCCCCTTCCGCGTGCACCACACGGCCACGTTGTGGCGGCGGAAGCCCGGAGTCGTCTCCACCACGAATTCCACCACGTAATATCTGACGCCCTTACCATCCACTCTCACATTCCACGCCTTCACCGTCCCCTTCCCTCTTCCGGCGACCGCCCTGCGGACGACCTCTTCTCCTCCCGACGACTCCGTCCTGCCACAAACACCGCACCAACCAGAAAATAACAGCCGTTTGAATTGAAGAATTTACGGCGTAACGTACGACAAGTCGGAAGAGACCGGCGAGACTATCACGCTGACATTGACTTCTCCGGTGGATGCCGGAGGTCCGAAAGCTACCACCGGCTCATTTATCTTCTTCCTAATTATTGCTCCGCCGCTGAGAGGCGGCAGGTCCAGCGATCGCTCCGCTTTGCCGGCGGATCTGTACAACAACGTCTGATCTCCCAACCAGCTCTCCGGATACACAAATTCTGCACCACCACATTCCGGCGGATAAATTGATAAAACAGTCGCTCGGAAAGCAAACCTACTGACCGAAACCCTCGCCTGCGTCTACATAACGAGTGAATCCTCCGACAGGGTAGACGGCATCGAGCTTCAGTCCCCGAGCGGCCTCCGGCGAGAATCCAAGCAGAAAGCTCGTCACTCCGCCGAAATTGGCGCCGACAGCTATCAGAGAAGCCGCTCCCACGCCGGCGAGCAGACGCCTGCGGAAGACGGATCGAAGGCGGTGATCGGCGGGAGGCAGGCCGATTGCCCGTACCCGGAATGGGAGACCGAAATCGGTAGGGACGAGAAATTTCATGGCCAGGCCAGCGCTTTTCCCAATCCAATAACAACAGAGGAAGGAAAAGGATGATGATGATGATTTCTGATCCTAAGTAGTAGTAAATTAAAAAGAAATCTCGACCGTCGGTTTTTGGTCATCGAACGTTGTTCCTGGCTCTGAGCTTCACCCCATCATCAACGCCATAACTCCCCTGCTGCTCCAAATTTGACGATCCTCTTCCTCTTCTTCTTCTTCCTCCGCCGTCAAACTTTCCGCCGCCGCCGCCGCGAGAAAAGGACCCTCGACCACTTCCTCTAATCCTCCTCTTATTAGAATCTTCTGCTTCAGAATAACTATCATCGTCATCGTCATCGTCATCTCTGGGACGATGACGATGATTACTACGACGATCTTGCCCGCCTCGTCTCGTGTTGTTGCCGGTATTCATGCTCCTCTGTCCTCTTCTTCCCTTCTTCGATCTCACTCTTTCATCGTCTTCCGATGAAAGATCATCATCATCGGAACCGTAACTCATCTTTTCCCTTCTCTGCCTTCTGGGATTACCAGCAATGCGGCTCGATCTCCACTCAGGATTCACCGCCGGAAAATCATCATCGGTATCGAAATCGGCATTGCTGCTTCGCCCTCCTCTGATTTCCGTTTCGTCTTCCGAGTCGTCGCTTTCGAGCTCGGAAAGATTGATGCTGCCCGGATTCCTTCGGGACTCGTTCGGTGCAACCATTTCGTAACTGTCGACGTCTTCTTCATCCTCGAAATCATCGAATCCCACGAAAGGCTTTGGAGAAGAAACTCTACCAGAATCAGCACTTCTTCTGGTGGCATTTCCGCTACCGGAGAAACCTCCTCCTCCCTCGTTGGTTTTCTGAGAATCAGCATATTCGAAGGCGGCAACATCTGCTCCATCAGATTCATCGTCATCAAAATCGAAGTTCCAAGCATTGGAAACGGATGCTCTATCCGGGACCTTATCCATCGTCCTGATTCCGCCGCAATCCTGACGATGCTGCTTCTCAGGGTACTCTCTTTCGGTATACGTATCGAGCGGGCGACTATGCTCACAATGGAAACACACGGTGTTTCTCCTATAGTTCAAGAAATTGCACCTGTAAAAAAAAAAAACATAGCATCAGCACCTCGAAACTACTAACTAGAAAAGAACAGAAATGAAAACACATACTGAGGGCATTCCCATTCTCCAGGAAGCAACTGTCGCTTCGGACGCTTCGCCTCGCATTGCAGGCAAGCAGTATTCTTGGCAAAATTCAGGAAACTACACCTGAGGGAGATGGAAGAAGAATATATATATATATATATATTCATCATCAAAACCAAAATTTCGAAAAAAAACGAAAGGCCGTGGGAAACCTTACTTTATACAGAGCCAGTCTCCCTTTTTCATTTCGACATCGTAACGCCCCACCCGTTTCTTTGGAGGAGGAGGAGGCTGCTTAACCTTTGGGGGAGGCCTCTTAATAACAGGAGGAGGTAGATTCGGATCGATAGGGACGGCACTCAGTTTGACGACTTGATGAAGCAATTTCCGGATGACAGCTTTCACAGGTTTCATGTTCAAAAGGGCTTTATTAGTAACCGATCCATCTATGGGAGCGAACCCGTAAGTAAGCAGGATTCGCATGACGTCAATGGTGCGTGCTTCGTCCTCCTTATTCGTGAGAAGGTAAGCTTTCTCACAAGACCCCCTCAAACTGCAGGAACTACAAACCTGATGCATGAAACAAAAACACAGCCATGATATAAAATAAATGGCGGCCATGGGAGGGAAAAAAACAAGCTTACATCTCCTTCGTCCAGATGGGTAAGCTTCCTCAATAATTTACCAGAGAAGACCACCCTTTTATCTGCACTAGGGCATCCATAACCAACCAGTATCTGAAGGTCCTGTCTCGACAATGCCCTGTAAAAATGGCAAGAGGCTCAAGTATTTCATAACACCATTGAAAGATTGCTTAAAAACAACTCGAGGTTCAAGAGACCGCCATGGCACAAGAACTGAAGATGATGTACACACTCAGAAAAGGGCCAACCTCAATATATCGAAGCGATCGCGACCGAAATTCACCATTGCAGTCTGCACTGTCTTGAAGTGCTGAGCAAAGTTTGCCGGCAAACTCTCCTCCTTCGATTCAGCGTCGGGTACCTCTATGCCGAGGCCTTCCAGCATGCCGTCCTCGTCCTTTCTCCGGTGATCGAAGTAATTCTGCTGCACAAGCCTCTCCATCAGCTCTATCCACTCCGGCCACGGATGAACCAGCTCCACATCCCTCTTTATTACATCACCGTTCTCCGGAACAGACTCGCTTTTCACTACCTCTCGGTTCAATTTCTCCAGCGATCCAGATTCCTCCTCCGAGGAGGAGGAGGAGGAGGATGACGGCTCAGGAACCGGATCATCCAATTTCTTTTTGGATTCACGCCAAGCGCGTATTCTCTGCAGCGTCTCGTCCTTCTCTTGCCGGTTCTTGTCGATTTCATCAATTTGATCGAAAATCAAATTCAACCTAGCGGAGAGCGAGGAGGGCTTGGTTGACGCAACAGATTGCTGAGACGATTCAGGCGCAGTGGAGAAGAACCTCGCCGCCGTTACCGGAATTCTAAACAAGAAAAAACCGGAACAGTTGATTCGCCTCCGAAGAAGACGCGATAGAACCATCGCCCCGCCGCCGGAGGTATTACCGGAAACCTAACTACTAAAACCCTTCCATTAAAAACCCTTCTCCCAACCTTAATAAACCAACCATCCCATGAATATATAAAAAAAAAGGCTTTATATATTCAATCAAAATCAAAACCAGTCGGCGGCGCATTTCGGGTAAAAGCCGTTGGCCGCCGCCATTAGAGAGAGCGATCGAAATCGTTCCTCAACTTTTCTCCTCTCGAAGAAAACAGAACACGCAAGCGAAACACATTTCACTCCGCCGCTTTCAACGTCGCCGCCGCCGCCGCCGCAATGCCTGCATACCTGCTCACAAAAAAAAAAAAAAAAAAAAAA
>KE527514.1:0-15683 GCA_000441915.1 Genlisea aurea | reverse complement strand
TATAGGGTATATTTTGTATTTATAAAAGAAATGGGGTATTTTTTGTAAAAGTTTGAAAGAAAGGGGGCATATTTTGTTTCAGCTTTTACAAAAAATATTCATCTTCTTTCATAATTACAATTTATATTCCTTTTGTTTCAAAAATCGACAATTTATATCTATTCCGTTTGATGGCATCATCAATTTTCGATATTTTTGTTTAAAAAATGAAACATAAGATAAGGGATATAAATTGCAACACAAAGCGTTATTTTTTCCGTTAATTAACGGCGTTGGATATAAATTGTCGATTTTAGAAACAAAAAGAATATAAATTGTATTTATGAAAAAATAGAGTTATTTTTTAAAAAATCGAAAATAATGGGGACGTAAATTGTTAAAAATCTATATAAAATGTAAGGTATATTATAGTAAATTTTTAAAATTAATTTTTTTTTTTTTATAAAAGTAAATATAAATTAGAGTGGTTTGGAACTGTTAAAAGTTGATGTAAATTTTAAAAATTATGCGTAAAATTAAATTTTAATTTCGAAATTAACAAATTGTTCATTTTCAAGTTATATTTGAAAATTAAATTTTAAAAATTTAATTTTCAAAATTATAGTTTTCTATAAATTTTTAATTTTCAAAATTAAAAATATACTATAAAAATTTTATAGAGAATGTTAATCAGTCCTACGATTTCAACCAAATTTTCAGGCCAAATTTACGGTTTAGCTATATTGGGCCCAATTTATGTTAGAAATGTTTGAAAATCTCCCACATCGGAAAAGGCAAACAAAAGTTTGGCAGTTATAATCGCAAGCCTCGTAAGCAAAGTTCACGACCTTACTTGAACAGGATCTGTTCTATAGGCTCGTACATCCTCCTCAGCAAGAGGAAAGATAGCAAGGAATTTAAACTTGGACGATGATAGAATGACCGCTCGATCCGAGCGTGATGTACGTACGGCGCCCGCTGTGACAACAGTTCATATCGGTGTTTGTCGGTTGAGGATCGTTCTCGAGTGTGGTGTGTTATAATATCTGCACCCGAGATGGTCGAGTGGTGGTCTGACAAGTTTTTTGACCTAATTTCTGATCTGGGTCAACGAATGTGCAAACTGCAAAGTAAAGCCAGTTGTCTGACAAGAATTTCCAGGAGTAAAGGTCGTATAGAATAAAATACGAGTTAGACCAAAAAATAATATCCATCTCATGAATACAAAAACATCCATCCATCAGTGATGGTACCAATTAATTACCAAAGAATGAATACTACTCTACCTGGACCATGCTACCGTATCGATCTCAGCTTGAGCGGCTCTGTACAGTTCGAGCCTTTTACCGAGAGACGTGCGTCTCTTCATCACTTCAGGATCTTCATCCAACAGCTTACCCAACTGCTTGCTCTGTTCCAACCAAGGGAATGAATTCCAACAGGCTTACTTAAAAAACACACAACTAATCGAGGAGGAAGTAATAAACCAAACCTCTTTCTTCCCGAGATCGGTGAAGAAGTAATCGAGAAGGCTCCGTTTCGCCTCCCGTACTTGACAGTACACGATGGATTTCGGTATGGAGTTCCGGAGACCTCCACACACCATGCTAACATAGGAAAGCACATTCGATCCTGATAAAAAAAAAAAAAACACATATAGATAGATAGGTAGATAGATGCGATGCATCAGATATTGGTGTTTTTTTGTTACCGATTCTTCGGATGTAGGAATCGTTGTATCGGTCGAAAATGGAATGCGTCGGATTCCCTCCCTTCTCCACGTCCTGCGGTAACTTCCGGAAGAAGTCAACTGTCAAGTAACTGCACTCCATTTCGACCAACTGCAGGGTCGCCCTCTTGCTCTCCTCCTTCATTCTCTCCAGGGACTCCGCCGCAGCATTTCCGAGCTCGACCCGGAGAGACGGATACTGTTTCAGCTCCTGAAAACCACCACCATGAATCACTCTACCGACTGTATATATATATGGACTTTCCTCTCCTTGACTTACCACGGTCTCACTGATCGACTTGTGAACCAGTTCTTTTAGTATTCCATGGACCTGCATACAGAAATTTTGAAAAAAAAAAAAGAATGAAACTAGTTTAGCGAATATGATTACCGCATCGACGGCTGTCTCAGCAGGGCCTCGGATGGTAAGCAGGGCAGTTTCGATGAGCCTACGATAGCCTTGTTCCGGAGCTATGAGATGAGGCTGATACCCATCGGCTTCAGTTATCAGTTTCCGAACGTTGTCCATCGACAGGTGCTTGTCGAACTGCAAGCGTTTCAACGCCCCGGGGAGCTGGTTGTCGAACACATTGTATATCTTGTCACCACCAGGACGTCTGCCACCGAAAGAAAAAAGAGCGAGTGAATAACCGACATAACCGTTGCATAAGAATATACACACATACATTCCATCAAGATGCTCTTTGAATATGCCGTCGAAAATCCGGCAGATCTCCATGATCATGTACAGCTTTCCCTGAACAAGGAATCAACAGTTTGTTTGAGCATCTCCAACTCCAAATCAAAAACGGGGACTCGTTACTTACTCCGGCATCGGTTGCGATTGGCTTTCCCAGACGGCTCAACTCGGATTCCAGGTCAGCTATGGTTTTGGTGATGAGTGACTGAAGGCTTGGAATTCGAGATTTGATAACCGACTCCAGATGCTAGCTAGGCACAAGAAGTAGTAGTTAGTCGCTCGGTTAATCCGAAAAAGCATAAACAAAAGTGCGCTTATTACTTTGGATAGAACTTTCCCTAGATGCTCAGAACCCATCCTGCTGGCAAGGTGTTTGTACTCAGAAGTTTGAGCAAAGTACTCCCTCTCTCTATGTCTGGCAGCAATCATGTCGACATTTTTGTTGATATCGGCTTGAGAGCGATTAACGACGCCAATCCACGGAAACTGCAGCTTATATGCTCTTCCTTCCAGGATCTAAATTTCAGAATGAATCAAACAAGTTTTTTTAACAATAAGACTTTTAAATTTGTCCAACTTACATCAACAGCGTCTGTACCCTGATCCATAAGATCAATCTTGGTGAGAACTCCGAATGTTCTCTCGCCTGAAAAAAAAAAAACAACGAAGAAGCGCATTTACGATACCTCTTACATCACACACGTGACGAGAATCGTACCTTTGGGATCAACTTCTCGAGAGATCTTAATGGCGTCGGATGTTGCAAGATCTTGATTTGCAGGAGAAACAGCCAAGATAATGCAGTTTGGCTGCAGCAGCATTTTTCTCAACACATCAAACCGTCGAAACTTCATAAGATAACTACTTAACAAAAAGATAAAAAGATGGTTACCTTCTCGATAAAGGATCGAACCATGTTCTCAATGTCGGCGACAATACTTTCAGACTGGCCCTCTGTAACAGAAGCATCGGAACAACTTTTAGTTCATCCCCGACATGACTAGGGAAACTGTGTCCCCAAAATTAGGATAACATGTTCAGCGCTCACCCACAGCGACTTTCGTAAGCCCAGGAAGATCAATCAATGTAAGGTTCACAACTGCAAAAATTACTCTACGATATATTGAAGCAATTCATCTTTTTAAAGTAAAAAAAAAGATCCATGCCATTACTGACCATTAGGGGAGTAGATGCTAAGATAAATCGGAACGCTTGATATTTGTTTGCTACGTCCCGTCTCCCGATCAGTCTCATCAGATATCTCCTTTCTCACAGCAGCTGGACGAAGAAATAGATTTTTCTCATGATAATATAAAGTCAGCATTGCCTGTAAATTGTAATGCTCACCGAAATCAGTAAATCTCTTTCTGGGAAGATGTCCAAACTCTGCATATTCTCTGCCTTCGTCGATCCGATGAAGCTGAAGGACGAGTGGACGTCGGGTGACGATACCTGTGCTCAATATTTCAGGGATGAATGAATGCATTTCTGGATAATGCCATGAAAATGTTGATCCAGAAAGCAGTGAGGGAGGAAAGCATCGATTTACCTGATCCACGAGGTAAAAAGTCCTTCCCTACTACGCTCTCCAGAACCGACGACTTTCCTGAACTCTAGAAATGAAATGCGTATTGCATTGATCTCTCGTGATATGGACATGAATAAGATTTTGCAGCAGAAACAAAATGTTGAACAGTTCACGGTGACGAAGATCTAGACCGCGAACAACAGCGGGAAGAAAAATAATCATCGGAGACGTAACACGTTTAGGTCGTCGGACTAACCTGACCACCGACGACGGCAATGGACGGAAGAGCGTCCCACAGCGTCGGCAATGCCGCTTTCTCCTCTCCATAGTCTCCGAGCGCCGTGCACGCTCTCTGCAGCCGATTGACCAGCTGAATCAAGTTTTCCATCTCTTCTGGTTCGCCTCACAGCGAGGGGAAGGGGGATCCGCAATGCGTCACAGAAAACAACAAATCGAAAAAATAATTACCGATCTCCTCCTGATCGGATCAGATAGATGAAAATGAAAACGGTGATGGCGGTTGGCACTTGGCTGTGGGCCGGGCCCCACTCCCGGACCTTCAGTTTCGACCTCAAATTAATAAATAAATAAATTAATTAAAATGGTGCTTCCCTTCTTCAATGGCGGAATCCCCAAACAACAACAGAAAGAAAAATCCATGCACGATAGATTAGATTCGATCAGTTGCAGAGATTCGGAATGCAGGCTCCATCAGGGCTCTGTTGCTCCTTCCAAATCCTTCCCGTCACCCGAAGCTTCAGCTCCTTCCGATCCCCGCCGGAGAAGAACAGCGCCATGCTTCTCTGAATGATGAGCCCGTCGTGACTGTCCCGAACTTTCCGGTGACTATCTCTTATGCTCCTCGGCGTCCCCTCCCACGTCAGCTTCCTCCCATTTCCCCCAACTTCCAAGCTGTAGCTGTAGTTCCGCGCCTCCGCCTCGTCCCCCATGAACCGCAGAAACGCCATGTAAACGGGCGCCATGCCAAGCTGGAAAGCTTCGAAATGAAGGCAAAAGTACTGGCCGAAGCAATGGAAAACCTGAAAAAGAAGATCAAAACACCACCATATACATACCATATCAACCAAACACAAGGAGTAAGATAACTCTCTCTACTCACAGTCAGCATCCAGGTAGCGTTTTCGACGTCCCTCGGATTGGACTTCACGTAGCGGTGGTTGAAAGTGCACCCGGAATGCATATCGACCTTGTGATCGTCTCTGAGGTGCGAAACGAGATAAGGGATGTCTCCCACGACGGAGCACTCGGATCCGGCGTAAGGGCAGTTGTACGGCCTGTAGTTGCAGAGAGCCTCGTGCTTCAACTTGCTGTAGTAAGGGAAGATCTCGGGGCATCCCAGAATGCAGTATTTGCAAGGGAGCTCGAGCGATTCCGCCACTTTTTCGAGGGCCAAACATCGTATATCGCCGAGCTCCTGCCTGCAAGTCGGGCACCGGTTGTGAACCCTCGTTTTACAGGTAGCGCACAATGTGTGGCCGTTGTGGCACTGCAAACAAAAAAACAACACGCGGAGAACTGAATTCAAATCAATCCAGTAAACAAAAGTCAACCAGCCAGCCAGCCCCCATGAAAAACCATGGATTCAGATAGATCAGCAGAAAGTTTTGGAAAGAATTGATGAACCTGATGGATGGGAGGGTACATGGAGTTGGTGCAAACTGGGCATTCGAGAAGCTCGTGAACACTGGTGGCAGGATTGATCGCCCCATTACTCGATCCCTTGGAAGAAGAGAACTGGGGGAACGGATGATGGGCGGAGGAGCGTTGGATCTCATCCTCCTCATCGATCCCATCAACGGAAGAAACGCATTCAATGCTGGATTCCATGGCCGCAACCAAAAACCCTCCGGATTTTTTTTTCACTTCAAGAATTGGGCATCTCGCATAGTCGGGTTCCTGCGAAATTCATGGATCTAGCAGATTAGATGATGGGCAACGAAGAAATCACCCAAAATTTCGAAATTTGAACCCCAAAAAAAACAAACAAAAACGAGATAAAGTGCGGGTGGGGTTCGAAATTCCAGATGCTTTGCTTTGGCTTTAATCTAATCCTCCTCCTCCACCTCTACCTCTACGGAAGAGAATATGAATGAATATGTACAGAAGAGGAGTTAGATTTGAAAATTGAATCACCCACACACACAGCAATAAAGAGAACCCACCTTCGACTTCACCTTCGCCTCTCACATCACACATTATTTATTAATTCATTATTATTAATATTTTCAAACATTTTATCCCTTTTTCATTATTTTGAAAATATAAATATATATATATCTATTTCAAATTATACAATGTTTATTTTAAATCCAATAATGTCAGAGATCAATGTAAACAATTGCGAATATTATTTACGGTGGTGAAACAAAAAAAAAAATGTTTTTATCTATTATATACTATTACTAGTACATAAAAATTAAAAACCAAACAAACTCTTAATAAGCAGCAGCCCAGGCGGCGTTGTACGGTAACAAAATGAAGGTAGCTTCAAGGCTTATTATGATTCGAGGCTTATTATGAAGGTAACAAAATAATAAGCAGCTTCAAGGCTTATTATTTAATTATGATTCGAAATCAGAAGAAAGAAAGATAGCTTGAGATACCAGTTTTGCCTTCCTATCATCATCATCTTCAACTCTGTTTCTTCCCCGTCATGCCCGCAACCACCTGAACGTGAAATGAAGGTTTTAAAAGAGAAAAATCCAAGTTGCAAATATATCATCTATGTACTGACATCACTCAGCGGAGTTGGCGGAACTTGCTTCGATGTTTCGAGTGAATCCAGGATCGGCCTTACTACTGCTGGTAGAAAGAGTCCTGTGATGTAAAAACGTAATCGTGTTGATTGTTATTGTAATGTAAAACTTAGCTGTTGATTGTTGATTGTCCAGAAAACGTGTGTTTGTTTCCTCAGCAAATTTTAGGGCACAATGAATTGAAACAACTTCTTTGTGAAAATTAAAAAAAAAATCAGAAACACAGCGATGAAATCCAGGAATAACAGTAGACAAGTGAGATCTAAATTACACGATTTCATCAACATTTCATTCAATCGTGCGGAGTAACTAGAACGATAAAACTTCGACAAATTGTCGATCCTGCGATATTTAAATCAGATATCGTGCATAGAAAGGACTGAGAAAACGGCGGAAAAATTGAAAGAAAATCCAACCTACACCAGCGATTAGGCAAGAGGCTGCCACCACAGGCTCCTGAACAACAAACATCTTCAATTTCTCCATCACCGCCATCTTCACGGTAGCTTTTCTTCTCTCGAACCTTAGCGATGCCGGAGATTTCTTTATACAGTAAAAATGGACTGGGCCTATTTAATTTATGTCCCACAAAAAATCTAACAACCTTATCAAATACGGTATTCGGGCCTAACTAACCCTATTAACATCAATTGGGCCTAACCCTATCAAACACCACGATAAAAATATCGAAAATAATATATTTTTAGTATCTTAAAGACTTAAATATTTTTAGTATATTTAAAGACCACGATTAAAGACTTAATTTTGGTACATCTATTTGATGGTTCAATATTTTAAATAATAATAAATTGGTTTTTTTTTTTTTGTGTCTTCACGCGCACTTGAGAGGTAAAAAAAATAAAATAAAAATAAAAATTGACCATAAATAAAAATAAAAATACCAAAATTGCATTTTCTAAGGACAAAAAATATTTGTTCATCATTTTTATATATAATAATCAAATAGTATTAATCATCCGATTTATGACATCACAATCGATATCAGGAGTCACCAAGTCCTCGTCTCAACCTATACAAAGTAGATTCATCAGGACACAGCCCCGTCTCAACCATCTCTTCCACCAACCTCATCCCATCTTTAGCAAACCCTGCTTCACACAAACCTCGAATCATCGCGCCATACGTATACGAATTCGGTCGGCAACCCCTTCTCACCATAGCGTCCCATATCCGTCCCGCTTCACGAAGTTCCCCTCCGTCGCACATCCCGGAAATCAGAGTGTTGTACGCCAACAGACTGGGTATCGAACCCTTCTCGAACTCATCGAACAGCTTACTCGCTTCCCGCACTCTACCCTCCTTGCACAGCCAATAGATGAGCGTGCTCAGTATCGTGCCGTCGGGCGTACAGTTCTTCGACAGCAACGTCCTCCATAGCTTACAAGCTTCCTCGACCATGGCTGCCCTGCACAGAACGTCGATCACCCTGCAGCATAGACTCGGGGTCGGTATGTATTTCTTGTCTAGCATATCGCTCACCATGTTCGCGGCTTCGCCCGGTTTTCCTTCTCTGCACAATGCTTCGATCATGACACCATAGGTCACGTCGTTCGGTTCCACCTCGTTATCCGCCATTTCGTCCATGATTTTGGTTGCTTGGAGGAAGTTTCCGAGTTTGCAGAACCCGTTCATGAGAACTGTGTAGGTAGTGGCATCAGGGAGCCAACCTCGATCGAGAAGTTCATCGAAAACCCTCTTTGCTGAGGTCATGTCTCCTCGATCTACGTATCCTCCCATTACGGTAGTGTAGCTTACGACGTTGGGAACCAATCCCATGGAAGGCATTTCGTCGAGCACATTGAGTGCGCCTTCCACGGTATCCTTCTTACACAGAGCTTTCAACAGGATGTTGCAAGTGAAGACGTTAGGCAGGACATCGAACTTTTTGTGGCAGTTTTTGAAAACGAAGTGTACGGAATCGTACTTTTTGTTCTGAACCAGAGCATTCAGCAGAGTATTCAACGAACGAACTGACCTCTTAACGCCGAAATCGTTAATCCGCAGGAATATCTTGATCGCCTCCTTAGGCTTGCTGGCGATTCCGTAGTTCCGAATGAGCGAGATGAACAAATTCTCTCCGCAATCAATTCCAGATTTCTTCAAATCAATCAATAGCCCGGCTATCGGTTCAAATGCTCGCGCCCTAGCAAGCTTGTTCACAATGGCGTTGTAAGTGTCGTAATTATGACGGAAATTAGGATGATGATTACCGGCATGGTGGAAAATTTGCAAGGCGAGATCGAGATTTTGCTGCTGTGCAATAATTGAGCAGAGACGTCTCGGCGATAACTTCTGCGGCCAAGGTTTGATCGGAGGAGTGACAGTTCCTTCTGAAAACACATCCGAACCGACCGAGAGGCAGCGATTGAAAACCCTACCGCCGGTAACAGAAGAATCGACAGTGAAAATCAAGAGCCATGGACAAATTTTCAGGCGATAAAACATTGCTCTGAAGGCTTTTTCAGCCATGGCCGGCCAATAAAGATGTCAGGCCCACTGCTATTTCCATGGCCCATACAGAATTCAATAATGGGCCCACAAAATATAACAAGGCCCATTCACCTTAATAGGTATATTAATTTTGTCTCAACCAAATAGAAAATAGAAAAAAAAAAACAAATAGAAAATAATATACTTTAATATATGAAATCACTTTTCAATTATGATTTTATTTATTATTAATATATCACTATTTTATTTCAAAATATTATGGGCCATATATAAATAATTAGGATTTTTGGCATTTTATACTCTCTTTCTTTTCAATTTTTACAAAAAATACCTCTCTTCTTTCATAATTGTGAAATGTACTCTTTGCGTTTCAAAAATTAACAATTTAAACTCAAAGCCGTTAACTAACGAAAAAATTAACATTTTTCGTTGCAATTTGTACTCTTATGTTTCATGTTTTGGCAAAATATAGCCAAATTGATGATGTCATCAAACGGATAATGACGTCATCAAACGAAATTGAGTATATTTTGCTACAAAATGAAACAAAAAATGGTATAAATTGTAATTATAAAATAAGATAGATATTTTTTGAAAAAATGAAAAGAAATAAAGTATAAAATGCAATAAACTCTAAATAATTAGGTCAAATCATTCAAAGTGCAAGATCCGTTTACGACAATGTCATGATTATTACAATATTGTTCATGATTGGTCACATCAAAAACGAAAGAACATAGTCACATACACGGCATCAAACACATGTATTTTAGAAGATAATTATTACTAGGAAAATCTAGGCTTAGATATTCATAACTAGATCATTTTCATATCAAAAAAGGGTTATTATCAATTTATATTTTTATTATATTCGATTTTTACAAAAAATCGAAAATTGAGTAAATAGCAAATTATACCACTTTTGTTTACAAAATTGAGTAATTTATATCCAACGCCGCTAATTGATGGGAAAATTAACGTTTGATATTGCAATTTATATCCTTATATTTTATTCTGCTTAATATTTTGACGAAAAAACTGACATTTGACATTATGTTTTATCCCTTTTATGAATATAAATTACTCAATTTTAGAAATAAAATAAATATAATTTGTAAATATGAAATAATATATATTTTTAAAAAAAAAAATCGAAAAGAATAAATATAAAATGTCATTTATGCTATTTAAAAAAAAAAGTAAATAATTTTTAATTTATAAGGTGAAAATGATGAGGTGGGCGACGCATATGACAACTTGGTTCCTCTTTCATCTCCAGCGGGCAGTAGAAAACGACTGCCCCTCGTGTCGTATTGCGTTATGCTGACTCGATCAAAATAAATTGCAAATTTTGATTAATGATTGAGTACCATAGCAATTTAAGAAGAAAAATAATAAATGTAAAAGAATAAAAATAATAATGATTACTAACTCTCTGGTACAGAGGATCTATACTTTTGTATCGTGTATTCGTCACCGTTCGATGAATTCGGAGTCAACGACGCCAGATGATCCGACTCTCTTGTGCCCTTTCAGCCCTAGCAGTCCGTACAGCCGTCGGAACTGATCTTTGGCCGTCGGATCTTTCCACCCGATGCAGCCGCCGTCCTCCGCTCCCGACAGGTGCGACGTCGTCGGAGAGGACGCGGCGGTCTCGCCGATTCGCGACAGCGATTTCATCGATTTCTTGCTGTTGGATCGTAGGGCGGAGATGACGGACCTCAACGCTCTGCTCGGAGAACTGCGGTTCACCAGCATCAGTTCGCTGATTTCGGCGGGGCTCATCGTCGCGCCGCTCTGGAAGATCTCCTCGACCTGTGAGTACAGCTTGTGTTCCTTCACGCCGAGGTAGTTGCTCGCTAGGTTTTTGAAGGAGTTGAAATCGCAGAGAGGAAAGTAGATGTGGACGTCGATTCTTCCCGGGCGGAGCAAGGCGGATTCGATTCCGTCTTTCGAGTTCATCGTGAAGATGGTGATTTTCCCGTCCAGGGAGCTCTGTATCCCGTCCATGAAGTTGAGAAGACCGGAGAACGAAACCCGCCCCTTGGACTTCTCCGAGATGTACAGATCTAAATCCTCCACCGCGATGATCGATTTGGCCGTCGTCCGAAGGAGGAGCGTGTTCAGATCGCCGTCGCCGGCGAGCTGCGACAGATTGACGTTGTAAACGTCGTAATTGAGGAGGTTGGCCGCCGCGCCGATGAAACTGGACTTCCCGGTGCCGTAAGGGCCGTACAGGAGATAGCTCCGCTTCCAAAGGCGGCCTAATTTGTGGTACTGCTGCTCCGATTTGACGAAAGTTTCAAGATCGTGCTTGATTTTGGCCTTCACTTCCGGATCCAACACCAGAGTCTCGAAATTCGCGGGATGAGCGAACGGCGCCGGAATCCACTCCCCGTCGACGTTGTTGTGGATCTTCAGCTGCTTCCCCCTCTGTTCAATATCGCCGGAAACCGCGTGTATGTGCCGGAGATAAGGCTGCAAAACCCTCCGCTTATCCTTCTTCCGAATCCTCAGCTCGAAACTCCTCGAAACCACTCGGTTCCGATCGTCCCTCTCGATCCGATTCACCCACGAAAGCCGAGCGCTGAGGAAAACGTCGCCGATCGGCTGCCCCCCCTCCGGCGACAGAATAATATCATTCGCCCTCTTCCCGGATATCAGATTCGCGTAGTCGGAATCCTCCAACGACGGCAGCGAATTCACATAGAGGGAAACCCGTCGGTAGAAATGATTCTCCCTCTGAGTCAACCCGTCCAACTCCGGAACCCTCAGGTGCTGGTACACATGAACGGCGTTCAGAACTCCTTCCGACCACTTCTTCACGACGAATATCAGAGCCGTCCGGTGGAGGAACAGCCAGAACAGGTACGCCATCCCTACCATCGCTACACATAACGCCAACAAATTCAAAACCCACATCACAAAACTAAATCTTTTCTTCTCCGCTCTCTATCTATCCTCACTGGTGGTGAGGATTTTATGAGAAACCGAAAAGCTGTTGTGGGTTGATGAAGGAAGAAGCTTTGAGAATTTTCATTCCTGTGTGGGGCAGGAGATATTTTCGCCTAAAATATAAAGACATGGGTTTTGTTATTCAAGTCTGTTGGCTGGCTGCTTCTTTCCTTGTGATTTTTTTTTTAGTCGTCAGTCGCGTGCGTGGTTGGTTTTTTTTTTTTTTCCGTTTACTTTTCTTGATCATGGTTAGTTGTTTATCTAATAAATACGTGGATTAGGACACGCATGATTAGGCTGTATTTAGCGTGTAATAAATACAAACTTTGTCATGTTCTTCAGGGTTAGTTGATTCCCATGGAAAAGAAGCATATTCTTCAGGGTGGTGTGATAACACAAACTTTGTCCTTTATCGTCAATGATTTTTTTAACGGCGTGTAATGAAACAAGTATACCACTGCTACTAACTAACCATTGAAATTGAGATCATACAGCAAAAAAAAACAACCCACTTCTCTAAAACTCAGAGGTCCCTCTGGTTTCCAGTAAAACCCACCCCCCCACACTCCACAGCTACTTATTACTTATCCTTCCCGGCATCACAAGTCTGCTTATCTCTCCTATTCCCTCCGCCGCTACAAGTGGGAGGTGGTGGTGGTGGTGGGATCTGATTCTGGGGTGGTAGGGGTTGAAGTTGGTGCATCATCATCATCTGGGGATCTTGGAATGGATGCTGAAGGGTGGTGGTAAATGGGGGCCTGGGCGGCACGATTCCGGGAGGCTGATGCTGGAAGTAAAACCCTCCTCCTACTCCTCCCTGTTTTCAGAAATCCCATCCCCGTTTTATGATGATTATTAGTGAGATCGATTGGAACTTGGAAGGGTATGACGTACTTGTGGTGGTGTCGGGATTGTTGGTGTTTGTGGTTGTGCATCTGCAATGGCTGCTAAGTACATCAAGTTCTTCTGGAGTTGAGCCTGATACCTGATGATACAAAATCATAATCTCAGAGATAGGTAGATGGGGGATGGGGGAGTTTGGAGAGAAAGAAAATCGACATTACTGGGCGCATTCAGCAAGCTTTCCAAGATTCTGATTGTCCAGAATCGCCATTATCAACTTCTTATTCTCGTCAAGGTACTGCCATTTAATAGAAATCAGAAATTGCTGGTGTTAGACAGATAATCATACTCAATCTCAATCCAGACAAAAATCGAAAATCGCATAGCATAAACAGACAAAAAAAAGCCCTAAATACGAACAAACTCTTTCGTTATGTCCCCGAAACTCAAACGTAGGTATTATTACCTTCTGAATCTGGTCCGTTGTTATGTTGGTAGGCGGAAAAGACGGCATGGCCGGAAACATCGGCGCCGGTTGCTGCTGCATCTTTTGATTTTCTCTACGCAACCGCCAGTCGCAATAAGAACAAAAAAAAACAGAAATCAAAAGCAGGAAAATAATAATTCTTCTTCTACCTTCAGCGCAATCGCTACCGGAAAACGGAAATGGACGACGGAATACCGATATACGATACGATACCGTGAAAGAGAATAGAAGAAGCGCGGAAATGGGAAATTGACCTTGTCCTTGATTCTTGCTTGATATGCCCACCCCACCAAGAGTGAAGACTTGGGCCTATATAATCAAATTGGGCCGGGTCGGTATGACCCATCAAATTTCTTATTTTCTGGTTAATTGATGTGTATTAAATTAAAGGTTTTTACTTTTTAACCATTTATATCTCTAATACTTACAATTTTTATAAAAAATATCGATATTATTTCATAAATATAATTTATATTTATTTTTTTTCTAAAATCGACAATTTATATAACGTTAACTAACGAAACAAATAACGTTTGGCGTTGCAATTTACATCATTATGTTCCATTTTTTAAATAAAATATATCCCAAATTGATAACGTCATCAAACATAAAATGATGTCATCAAACGGAATAGACATAAATTGTCGATTTTTGAAACAAAAGAGATATAAATTGTAATTATAAAAGAAGATTGATATTTTTTGTAAAAATTGAAAATAATAAGGATATAAATTGTTATGAACCCATTAAATTAATTAATATTTTGTTCTTAATAAAATGGTATTTATTTAGGGTATTTAACATTTTATGTTTAAAAAAAAAAATTTATTTTTTCATACCTGCACGATTGCATCCTTTTTATTTTAAAAATAAATAAATTACATCCAACACCGTTAGATTACATTATCATAATAGGTATATTTCGGTACAAAATAAAATATAAAGGACGTATATTGCAATATATTAAAACTATATTATGTCAGTTTTAAATTTTAACTTTTTTAGACATAATTTGTTCGATTTGTTCAATCACTTAAAAAAAAAAAAAATTAAAAATGAAATATAAGGTAAGAAAAATGCTAAAAAATATATTTATTTAGATATTTTTATGTAATTAATATTTTTTATTATTGTTGTTTATACAATATGGAGTGAGTGTCCACAGTACACCTGTCTTCATCAAGCTTATATACTCTGTTCTTCAGCCACGAAGACGAACACATTTCTCATCAATGGCAGAAGAAAAGGATAAAATCCCTCAGTCGCCGTCAGTCCGCCGTACTCCTCTCCTCGCTTCCGTCGTCGTCGTCGTCCTCCTCCTCCTCGCCGGGATCATCGTCCTCGCCGTGTCGTTAATCTACGGGCCTCACGATCCCAGATTCCGAGTCGTGAGCATCGCCGTCTACGATCTCAACTCCACATCCCCGCCGTTCATTTCCACCACCGTCCAACCGACGGTGGCCATCACGAACCCGAGCAGGCGATCGCCCGTACATTATGACCGGCTCTCCGTATTCCTCGCCTACAGAAACCAGCCCATCACCCCTCCGATCGTCCTCCCGCCGTTGGATCAGGAGCCCAGAACTACGGTCGCGATGTCGCCGTTCCTCGGGGGTTCCCCCGTTCCCGTGGCGGCGGACGTACTGTACGGTATCGACGCCGATGAGGACTACGGCGTCGTGGGTCTCCGGGTGGTAATCTTGGGAACCCTGCGGTAAAGACGTTGCCTTCAAAAGTTTTCCGATTTCGAATCGGTAAGTTTTTTTTTTTTTACAGGTACGGCGGCGTCGGAGTGATGAAGAGAGGGCATTACGGCGTTTACGTGAGTTGCGATTTATTCGTGGCGATGAGGAGAGGAACTGTTGGGCAGCTTCCTCTTCTTTCTTCTCCTCTTTGTGCGGTTCATATTATCTGAATAATGTATAAACCCTAAATATCAAAATTATTAAAAAATAAAATACTAAAATTAAATATATGAAAATTAATTAGTCATTAATATTTGATATATTTTGGATAAGGTATTGATTCTTATTATTTTTTTGGGTTGTGGGATGCTTATATTCTTCAGTGATATTTACGTTTGTTTGCTGGAATGGAATCTTAATTGCATGATCATGAAGAGGTTCGAATTGAATAATGATTTTTCTATTAACAATTAATAGGCATATAACTTTTTATTACAGTTTTTTTTTTTTTTTTTTTTTTTTTTTTTT